>PVJX010037956.1:0-16659 GCA_004027295.1 Dolichotis patagonum
TTTAAGTCTCTCCCGAATTCTCAAGTTGAGAATTTAAGAAAGTTGTTCTTTCTCTGCCTTAATTTCTCTACTGAGCCACCATGAAATAATGGATGTTTCTCAAGTGAAAGTGTAACTTTTTCAGTTGTACTTTGCATTGTTCATACTGCCTGGGTGGTGAAACGTTTAGAGATTTCAATGATACGAAGAGCCCGCTGCAATACACGTGCCGTAGGTTCCCCACCACTGGTACAGGACTGAAAGGCTAAAAGAAATATTATAAATATTTCTTATAAATATTCTGAGGAAATTAAATTGGCACGTCAGTGCAAGCTTTCTGGGCTAGTTTAGAAACATAAATGAAAAAATTCTAATACTAGACAATTTAAATTTTAGAAAAGAATGGCAAGAGAGTCATGCTGTTTTAAGAATGTATTTATTAATGTATTCAAAATGATTATGGCTATTATTGTAATGAAGTTTTAAAACATTTTCTTCAGATAACATGAATGTATTTTCAAAATGAGTATTGCAGAATATTCATATTCTACCAATATTCATAGATTCTATATTTTCTTTTGAAAATGATTTTATATATTCCTAATTCAACTGCTATTCAGAACTTTAAAAATTATATAATTGTACTTAAAAGAACTTAGTTAAGATCAGGCATGATGGTTCATGCTTATAATTCAGGAGTCAAGAGGCTGAGGCAGTAGGATCAAGAGTTTGGGCCCAAGCTGGGCTGTCCAGGCCGCTGCAGATCCCTTACATAGTAAGAGCCTGTCTCAAAAAAACCTTGAACAAAACAATACAAAGAAAATGACTCTAGATAATATCTGCCACTCTTTTTACTCACAATCTGTTAGTAAAGGAAACAAAAACAGAGGAATCATGGGAGTTTTCTTCTTCACATTACTTGTAAAACTTTTAGACTACTTTCTTTATAACTTCTTTTAGTCTATACCCCAAACCCCTTTTTTTCTTTTACAGTGGGGAAATCTATGGTCTTTCTTGACCACCAAAATGAAATTTAAAATCCTATCACTTTTGCTAAAAATGTGACTTCTGAAAAATGTACTGCGCCTCCAAGCCTTGTTTTCTTCATTTTAAAATAACAATTAGAGCACATTTGCCACCAAGTGTGAGATATTAGAGGACCAACAGGAAAATGCTGAGCAGCTGCATCCCACATTGCAGGGGATGTTTTCTGCCCACTTGAATGCTTTGTTTCATAGCGCAGATTCTTCAGAGAAGGAAGAAGGTCATCTTTTGCAGTTTCAGCTCCTGTACCTTTCCTATATCACGGCATTTTTTTTTCCTAACAGTACTAATATTTGTACAGAGTTCTGTCACTTAGCCATTCATTGGTGACACTGTTGTAACATATTTAATTACTGATTCCTTGGATCTTAAAGAGGACTGACAGATAATCTAGTCCAATTAAAAATTAAGGGCAGAAAACTGCAAAGAGTTTCTCCAACCGCACATTTAAACAGAGCTAGGATTTTTATTTCTTTAACCACGGCACATCTTTTTCAATACTGTTAATTTTGTCTTACTAGTAGTAAGGAAGAAAAGAACAAGGAATTGTGGCTTGTCCCATGTTTTCCTCCACATCTTTGTCACCATTTTGACTGTAAGTGGTTGGTTAGTACAGGAAGTGGCCTAAACCATGGGCTGACTCTCTGCTGTCAGAGCAGGTTCTGGTTCCCATGGATACCATGGCTTCTGGGGCAGTCAAGAAGTCCCCTTCTACCCTTACTTAGTCTTAAAAGGAGCAAACTGACCTTAAACTGGCTTCAAATCCCACTCCTTGCTACACAGAGAATGTTATTGGAAATCTACGTTCGTTGAGCCTCAGGAGCACAGTATGAGGGGGTGGAGAGGAGCCGTGCAGGACACTGATATTATCTCCTCTGCTCCCTCCTCTGCTCCTTGCCCCAGGAGAAACCACTTCCTAAACATTCCTAAGTGATGAAAGCATTAGGACTTTCATGATGGCAGCCGAACATGGAATCAAGCACTGGGTCTTTGCCAGCCTAGGATCCCGTACAGCTACCTAGGTTGTAGGCCCATGAGCCAAGCAAGGCCTACTTGGAATGTCAGATGTTCAGATACCTGGCTCCCTCTGCAGGGGGACAAATGCGTTTTGTGTCATGTGTCCTCTTCCTCCCCCACTCTTTCAAGCAGCTTCTGTCCAGAGGCTCTTCCTGCCTTATGTTCATCTTCTCCAGATTCCACGGTTTGCTGACCTTCTGTTTTATATTTTTGTATTTTAACGTTGGCAATATTAGTCGTATAAATTATTGGAAGAAGTATTTACTGAATTCCCTAATCTTCTGAAAATCATTTTAATTAACATTGTACATTATAACAACAATGTCTAAATCTTTTTTCCTGAAGCACATCTTATAGATACAAGATCTCGCTGTGCAAATTTTTCTTTATAAGTAAACTCAGCAAATTGAGAAAGTAATGGTAGTAAAACTTTGCCTCTTGAAACTTTGGTCAACATTCCTTGGTTTTCCTTTTTTGATACTGCTAACATCATTTTTTTAAATGTACAATAACTTAATTGTTTTTCTTTAGATATATTTCATCACTTAATATTCTTGCTGAACTGAATTATCAGTAATGTGCACTTATAATGAATTATTTAAAAAAATAGGAGTGATAATAGTTAAACTTTGTTTAGTATTTCATAGCTACTAAAGCATTTAAGATACATTTGGGTTTTTTTTGGGGGGGTTGTCTTTTTTTTGTCTTTTTGAGACAGGGTCTCGCTATGCTGGTTTTAAACTTGCAACAATCCTCCTGCCTCAGCTTCCCGAGTGCTGGGATTACAAGTGTGTGCCACCACGCCCAGCTACATTTTTTCATTTGATCTTCATGGCAACCCTAGGAATGACCCACAGATGGTTTTTAGGTTTTAGTTCTCACCACCACCCTGGAGATTTAACTCAGGGCTTTTGTACTGAGTTACATTCCCAACCTTTTATTTTTAACTTGTTAAATTTTGAGACAGAATCTGTGCCTGAATTTATGATCTTACTGCTGTAGTGTCCTAGAATGCTGGGGTTACAGGCACGTGCCACCTTGTTTTTTGGTTTTAAAATTAGTAAGTCATACATTAAATGCCACATTAACATACTTATTTCTCCCATCCTGAGACTTAAACTTTTATAAGAATATTTTTCAAAAGTTCTTATAAAAGAATTTTACATCAGTCCCTCCTCCCCCAAGCCTCTAACTGGAGAGTGTCAAGCCTTCCCGAGAAACAAAATAATTATTTTGAGGTCACTACAGTTAGTTGAGTTGGTAACCTATTTCAGTCAGTTTCACTGTATGATCACAAATAACTTTAAAGTAAATGCTTCTTGACTCCAATACCTCTGTATTTGTCTGCAGATCTTTCCTAGATCAAACATAGATGATGAATAAAACAGGCCTACAGCTCTCAGAAGTTTCCAGTTCAGCAGATTTTAGCATTTCACTGTTACAAAACATGGGTACCCAAAGATCATAAAACAAAGCCAAAGCCACCAGTTTAGCTGATGATACTTCATATATTATTGTCTTCAAAGTTGAAATGAGATATTTTCATTCTTAAAGTCAGAATTGTGCTGGATGTGGTGGCGCACACCTGTAATCCCAGCACTGAGGAGGCTGAGGTAGGAGGATCATGGTGAGTTTGAGACCAGCCTGGGCTACAAAGTGAGCTCAAGGCCAGCCTGAACTGTATAGTGAGATCCCGTTTCCAAAAGACCAAAAAATTAACAAAACAAAACAAAAAGTCAGAACTGCTACAAAATTTTCTCTTTTCCTACACTAACACCCCAAATCTAGAGAACTCTTCAACTTTAACTTCTGATCAAACATCTCTGCTTTCCCCCTTTATCTAGCAGTGCAGTTAGGAGAATCCTAAACACAGTTCTAGTCTTAATATCTCACCTGTTTAATTAAAAAATTTTATATAATATTAATAAATATGTGACATAAAATATTTGGTTATAATGACATTTAAAATAATTTCATAGATCCTCTAAGCCATCTAGTCTTAAGTTTTCATAAAGGTCTCACTGCTTGCTGCCTTTAACTTTTATTCTGAAGACCAATTTCTATTTTAAAGTCAGACTTCCGGTAACCCCCCAAGCCTTTAGCTGGATGGGTAGCTACTTTGAATATCTTGTCAGGCTCCACTTCCTCTCTCTGTGGTTTCACTTTCCTTCCTTTTCCTTCTCAGGTGTTCAGTTTCTCTACTCTCAGGTCCTTGCTGCACCCCACCCCCTTCCCGTCTCCGCCCCCTACCTCGCCCCTGCTCCTTCCTTCCGGTTTATGCGTTTAGCTCTTCCGGGAGTCCTCAGTCTGCAGAAGGGGGGAGGAAGCTGCCTCCTGCTCTACTCCAGCTGTTGCTCTCCCCCACTTCTGCTCAGTCCTCTCCCTCCTCGTTTCCATTTCCACAGTCCCCACCTTCCTCTCCCTGGCCCACCAGCTCTTCAGTATTCTCTCCCTTCACTCCTCTTTTGGAAACGTCCTGTCACTGCTGTGGGAGTATTTGAAATCAGCCTTCACTTGGTTTGTCTTTCACATGCTAATACCCATGTTACAGCTTTTGGAAATTTGTGTATTTACTTTTTAAAGAGCCATGTTACAGTTTAAGGATAAAGAGGAACAGTTATTGTTAAGAAGAAGAAACATAAGATATTAAGGACCCAGAGTAAGGGTCACAGTGGCAGTTACCTTTGGGGCTAAGCCTGGAGACTGGTAACCGATTCTCAAGCAGTTCCCGGTAGTCATAGTGTTTGAATTTCAACAGTTATGGAGGATTTCTGGCTCATTACTGCCAACGTCCACTACAGAAAGGGATGCATTGCTCTTGGTGAGAAATCAGCATATAGGATACTTATGCACCTGTGGAAGAAATGTTTTCTTTTTTTCTATTCGATGTATATGAATATTGTCACTCTCTTAACCATGTCTAAACAGCACAGTGGTACATGTATGGAACCCTGGCACTTTGGGAGGCAGAGACAGGAGGATTGGGAGATTGATGAGGTCCACCTGGCACCTCAGTAATACTGTATCTCAACATAAAAGATAAAAATGGTCTGGGAATGTAGCTTAGTGTAAAAGACCTGAGTTCAATTCCTGGTACTGAGGAAGAAAGAAATGAGGAAGGGAGGGAAGGAACATGTCTTTTAACCACTTAAAGAAATCTTGAGGATGTGTTCTTGCTTTAATTTACACAAAGAAGCTTGGAATCAGGAAGGATTAATTCAAAATAGAAAGGTCTAGAGGCACATGATATTATGCTTTGCTAGCTGCTATGGTATTAAATGAAATAGTAAATGAATGAATAAATAAATAATATTCTCAGAGGGTGGTAATCAGACCAAATCCAGAATATTTCTTACTGCTCTGAAGAAAGTGAGGTTTTTTGCTTAATTGTCCATTTTCCCCATTTATTCAGATTATATTCTTTTTCTTTTGTTTAACTATATTAGATGAAAGAAATATTTTCTCCATCCTATAAGAGACCCTATCATGTAAGTCATTCAGGTCTAGCTTAATATACTGAATACAGCTTAAAGGAAGTTATTAAGTCTCTCACATGTAATTTCTTCCCGCAGGACACTTTTGGCAGTATCTGGGGGCATTTGGGGCTGTCACAGCTTGGGGTAGTGCACTACTGTGTCAGAGCCAGAGATGCTGCCAAATATCCTACCATGCACAGGAGAGTCCAGTGCAAACAAGAGTCATGCTTTTCAAAGTGTCAGCAGTACTGAGGCTAAGAAACTCGGGTCTGTTGAGACAATAGCCTGGTTTGCAAAAATAATCCTAATTAGTCCTGCTGCCTAATCCTGCTCTGCATGCCAGAAGCCAAACATTACTTCCTTCTTTCTCTTCATGTTTTCTATCAAATCTTCACTGTCCTTCTATGACCAGAGAGGTGGATATTAGGATTAGGCTTAGTGCAAGTCATATATCAGAAAGGCAAAGGAGACATGTATATTCACAGTTTAAATTATATGATTCTTGATTAAAATGTTTCACTACAAGAAACTGTCACAAAGAGTTAATAGAGCTATGTAATATGGCTGAATAATAGTTCGAGCTATTAATTTAAATTCCCTACCATTGTGGTGCCTTTTTGCCCCATCTTTATGCAAGAAGCTGGCTGACTACACTGCACTGAGTCAGAGGAGCTATATATACATACAATCCTATATACCATCCAATATGAGTACAATCCAACATGCACACAATATTTCTGTCTCCTAAAACCTCAAGCACTCAGAAGAATTTAGAGGATTTGTGGAGGGAAGTGAAAGCATAAGAGGAATTCTCAAGATCAACAGGGTATCTCAGAAACTCAGGGACAGAAATAGGTCTCTCTCCATCCCACAGACTAGAAGGACCCCTTTTCAGCATCATGGATGAGGTCAGTCAGTGGGTGAGCACTTGAAGAGAAATACATCTTGCAGCTGAGTTGGTCTGCTAGCATCATCAGGGAGGAAAACTGTAGAGTGGTCTCATGTTGCTGATACAGAACACACATAGCAGAGGTTTGGTAGTCTTAAATGGATAGTTCAAGGGAACAATGGTCAATCCAGTTGCATCCTATATTAATAACTAGCTGATAATCAAGGTCCCGGATTGCCCTAACCTTGCTTCAAATATAGACAGATGGATGAAAAACCCATGAAAAAGTGTTAATCTTTTGCCAATATGACATACTGAGAACTAAGAGAAAGTACTTGTTACATAAAATTAAAAATAAACTCAATTGTTACATATTATTTTAAAAAATAAAGTTACAGTTATTGTACTTGTGGATTTAGAAATTAATAACCATTACAAAAGAGTTGTATTTAGTTCCCCATCATTGGACAGTGTTTAAGAGAAAGCTGCTCTACTGGACTCTCAGAACCTCCCCTCCCCTCAATCTGTTTACGTAACATTTTGTCACCTGTTAAACATGGACTATCAGTGGTGTTAGGGTTTATGTTCAGATACCCTCCCCTCAAGCCTCATGCAGTCATGGACAAGGCCAAATCTAGCATTTGTGATTGGTTTGTTGTCTAGCACTCAGATTGGTGGTATGAGTGCTACACCCACCCAGGGGTGGAGCCAGCATACAGTGTAAGGGTAGGGGAAGGTGTGTGTTTCTCCTTTGCTGTTTGCACCTGCTGTTTGCAGAGACCAGGAATGGAGGCCCTGCCATGCCACCAGACTGCTTGGAGTCAACTGAGTATGGACTGAAACCTCCAAAATTGTGAGAATTAAACCTTCTCTTCCCTAACTTTGGGCGTCAGGTATTTTGTCTCAACAATAAGAGAAAAGTAACCAACACAAGTGGATTGTGAAGTCACATTAGTCAGTTGCAAACTTTAAAAAGAGCAGTTCAGATAAGAAAAAGAAAATAGAATACATGAACTTTATTACACATAATTAACTTGGGTATTATGTAGTGAAAGTGTGTACCTGAATGCACAGAGAATGTATTGTAAAACCAAATCATTCCAACGGACCATTCAGATTTTTCCATCAAGCTTTACACTGCTGCTTACTGCATCATCAGAAGAACCCTCTCATCTCCATCCAACTTTGCACATTTCCTCTCATAGTCACCTTTCTCCTTTGCTCCTTAAACGTTTTCCATGGTGCCATCTGGAACTCATGTCATACCAAGAGGAAATTCCATTATATCTTCAGCTGCATTTTTATACCCCTCTCTTTATCTTATTGCCCTATTGTAGTTTTCACTGTCCCCTGAAGATTTTGCTTCTCCTACACCTCTCTGAAAACACAGCTGTTTCTCTCATGCTCCTTGTGTCTTTTGGGCCAAAAGTGGGGTAAATGTTCTTCCAGACCAGCATCCCTCACTCCTTCTAAATGCCAGCTTTTCAGCTCATGCTGTCAAATCATAGTTGTCTTCACCCTCCTCATTAGAGACATTTACAATGCCCAAGTTTCCTCATTTTTAAAGATAATCCCTGATTCATTCTTTCTGCCCCATATTATTTCTCTTCTATTTTTACTTTTCCTGTACTCATATTATTTTATTTGTCAACACTTTGTTCTCAGTTCCTTGATTTCTTTTTCTCTAATGACCTTGTCCTCCATGCACAACCATAATCCCAATGCCTTTACCAGGCTACTGATTTTACTTTAAATACATTACCACTAACTTTGGTGCTCTCTGGTAACCCATCTGTATCTCCCTGGGCTACACCCCCACCCCCTTGAGATGCTCTACTCTCGTCTCCAATTTCCACTGTGTTCTTTCTTTTTTTTTCCCCTAGTGTATTCTTTCTCCTTTCATTATTAGTGGAAGCAGAATTAATCAGAAGAAACTCCTTACAGTATCCCCAATATTATGTATTCAAAGTTACCTGTATCCATGACCTTTTATTCTGCCTTTTCTCCTGTTTCAGAAGATGAGATATCTGTGCTTTTACCTAAGAGAAAATTCTATACAAGCAGTTCTCTATCAGGAGAGATGTTGATAGTCTGGAGAATGTTTTCTTTTTTTGTCATCAGAACTCAACTGTGGGAGCAGATACTTCAGGTATATGAATAATAAAGACAAAGGATATTGCTAAATATAATGCAATGCACTAGAAATCCCTGACAACAAAGACTTGTCCACTCAGGATATCAGTAGTGGTGAGACTGAGAATCCTTGATTTATCAGTGTATTGAATCCCTTATTCCTTCTCTTCTTCCCATCTCTTTTATGTCAATTTTTTCACTTTCCCAAACATTTCTATCTTCATGCAAATAAACCACTAATATCATCTTTTAAAAATCTTCTTTCTCATCCCTGCTGTCCCTTTTAGATACTTCCCCATTTTCTGTTCCATTAAAAAAAAATCGTAAGTGATTGGGAGCTTTCTGCTCTAAATATCTTCAAATTTTTCTTTGTTCTCTCTTGGGCTCATTGTGATCAATCTTTTTCTTCATTCTCAGTAATAGTGTATCGTGCTTTTAAATATAATGTTCAGCTCTGCATTCCATTCTGGTTTGATTATCAGCGTTTAAAATAACTGATCTCTTCTTTCTTCTTAAAATATTTTTTCTCTTGATTTCTGACCACCTCTCTCTGTTTTTCTCTTCTCTCATTCTGGCTGATGACTTTCATCCCCTTTTGTTTTCAGTGTGTTCACAGTTTAACTTTGAAGTGTTTAGATCTCTTTTAATCTACACTAGATTTCTATGTGACATTTTCTAGCTTCTTGGCTTTCAATTTGATGTATACACTGATGGCTTCTGAGTTTTCATGTCTAGAACCAATTTCTCCCTATCTCCAGGCTTATAGTCAATATCTATTCAGCATTTTCACATGATTACCTAATTAGATGACCAAAACAGGACTTTTAATTTTCTCCCCAAACCTTCTCTTCTAGCAGTATTTTGTATTTAAATTAATGACATGTCCATTCTGTTAACTTGCTTAGTTCAAAAAAACTGGGTGTTATTTCTAGCTTCTTTTATCTCCCTGTATGCTACACATTCTATCCAGCAGCTACTCCAATTGCTCTATCATCAAAATGTTTCTAACATCCAGTATTTTACATGCCACCAATACAAGTGTGTTAGTTCAATACTACATCATCTCAGGACCGTATTCTCAGAATAATCTCCGGTTGGAAACTTCCAACTTGAATCCCTGCCTCCCCTGTCTAGGGTCACAGGTAACCAGAACAAGTGTGATCCTTTTGCAAATCAAGTCAGATCATTTAGATTTGCTCAGATCCTGTTGGGGTTTCCTTTATCTCTCAGAATAGTCCTTGCCATCTGTGATAAGGTCACACAGGATAAGCATCCTCTTTCCCTGTGCCTTCACTTGCCACTCTCATTCTCTTTCACTCTTTCAATCATACTGATGTCTTTGCTCTTTCTGAGTTGCACCAAGCATTTTTTCCCATGTTCTCTGTACAACTGCAGTTTGTGTCTTTAATTTTTATGTCGCTTTCTAATGGCAAATTGTCAAAAGCACCTCCTTTGACCACCCTGTATAAGGAAGCACCATTCTCTCTCCCAGCCTGGTAGTTCTACCCTACTTATTATGTTTAATATTTTATTTTAGTAATTCACTTACTTATTATTTTCCTACGTGAGTTGAAATATATATTCCAAAAAGGCCCTAGATCTTTTATTGTTGCTTATAATCACATTTTTAGAATGCAGAGCGGCATGTAGAGCAAAATAAGCCATCAAATTTTTTAATGAAATTTTATCATCACCACAACTTTACATTTTAAAACCATCACCTTTAAAATTATTACTAAATTTGTCAGGAAATACAGTATATTGAAAGGTATACATTTTAATACATTGAAATTGAACACTACTTTTCACCTCAACTCTCCCCTGAACAAAATCAACATTTCTGGAGTACTATCCTCCTAGAGGAGTACCTTCTAGATGAGACAATTTGTCAAGGCAAACATGATAAAATATTGATGGAATTCTATCACATTGAATTAAAATGTCCTCACGCTGTGGCGTCAAGGCAGTACCAAAACCCAGCACAGCGGCGGTCCTCAGTGGTTCACTGTTTTTCAGAACTTTTATGCAGCAATCTGGCATCAGTAAATATTTATCCAATTGAATCAGAGGAGAGAATAATTTTGCAATCATCTATAATTAACCATCCTGATATATGGTCTGAACACAGCGATAGAGCAGCTAAAATTGAGCTGTAACGAGACCTGCAATGTCTGATTCCCAGTCCAAGATCTTTAGGCCTTTAGAGGAATGGGAGATAAGAAAATATCGCTAAATTTCATATCCCTTAGTTTCCCCTCCAATGGTGGTTGTAGTGCATGCCTGCCTTCTGGCATGTGAGCTCTGGGTGACCCTGGGGTCTGCTGCAGTTCCGCAGGCTTCCCTGTCATCACGGTGTGATCCTTCCATGCCACTCTGGGGCTGCGGGCCACCACTTCCACTCTCATCACGTTGCCTGTCTGTGCTTGTTCAGGGGGTACCTGTCATCCTGCTATGACAGTCTGTTCTGCCCGGCTCTCCTGTCCCCGTGCCACTGTCTTTGTAATTTCTCTGCTCTCCGTAGTTCCTGAACTCTGGTTCCCGACAGCTTGCCAACAACACGCTCTTTGCCCTTGTCATCTCCTGCCTAACACACCTGCTGCTGCCACCTGTTCCATTACCTTGCCAACATCTCCCCCACTGCCTTCAGTGCTGGCCAGACTTCTTCAGGAGGAGGACAGACTTTTTCTAATCAGTAGCTGCTGTTGGACTGTGACACAACCGAACAGTGACATCTGGGAAAAATCCAGTCACCTGTCTTCGAGGTGGTGTTGCCAAGGCGCATAACCACGCAACTCTGGGACAAGGGTGGTCCGTGTTCTAAGGATATTTTCTCTTCTTGGCCTTCTAAGAACTGCGACCTTTACCAAAATCAATTCTATTAGTTAAAGCTACTCCAGTTAGTCTTGTTTTCCTAAAGTTGTCACCTTTGATTCTCATCAAAACAGTTATAGAGGAGGAAGAAAGGTATACGTGCTGGGTAAAAACCTGGTTCGAACATCACTATCATTAACTATGATCATAAAAATAAATCAGAAAGAGAACTCTGTTGTGTTTTCAAGTAAGTCTGAACTAAACATTTAGATTTTAGATGCATATGATATGATCCATAAAAGATAAAAGTTAGGATATTGGTAAGGAAGCCACATATTCCTAGACAAAAGATATGTACCATAAAATTCTGTTTTTGCATAGTACTAAAGAGAGATGGGGTGGGGAGATTAAGAGATTGTATTTGAGATTAAATGCATTTTATTCATAACAATATAAACTAAAATAAGATTGCTTTAAAATTGCATACAATTTATACAAAATAGAACAATAGATTAATGGAGATGCAGGGATGAATGAAATTTCAAATCTGTGAATGTGCTGCATATACAAGTTATTAGCAAATATGATGATTATTTTTAGGAAGGTTATGTTCAAAACATATCTTCCAGTAATAGAAAACCGACCACTTAATAATACAGTCTGTTCCATTTATGAGTAGCCTGATTGCTAGAAAAATTACACCAAGAAAACTGCTTCCGTTTCATAGCTCTTTGCTTGATATGACAAAATAGTCTAATCTTATTTGCAAAGCTCTTTAAATAATTGAAGATGCCTTTACAAAAATGTGAAAATCGAAATAACTGTGTTCCTATAGAGTCAAATATTTCATTCATTTGCTGTGGATAGCTACCCACACATAGCAAAATAATTTCTATATATTGAATACAAAATATACATAAACTTTGGCCTCATTATCCCAGTTTTGGGACTACATATTGCATAACAAAATCACTGGAAAATTTGAAGTTTATTAATGCACTATTTTATGGCTGATACCTTGTGTCAACTTGAGAAGTATAAGAATTTAACTGAGACTCAGCAGGAAGCCAAGATTCTCTGTGCAAGAGGAGGACACAGAGATTTTGTGAGTGCTACACCCACCCTGGAGGTGGGTGGTGGCCTGTGTACAATACAAGGAAAGAGAAGAGGCTTGTTGCCCGCTTTCGCTCTGGCTGCTGCCTTGCAGTGATGCTCCAGTGCCATGTCACCTTGCCTTGGAGCCAGCTGATTATTGACTGAAAACTACACCAGCAGTGAGCTAAATCAATCTTTCCTTCCTTCATTTTGGATGTTGGGTGGTTTTGTCTCAGCAACAAGAGAGAAGTAACCGGGACACATTATAAAGAAGTAGTGAAGCAAAATTGGAGACTATTTGAATAATTATAAAAGAATATTTGTTTGTTACATATCATTCTATGTAACATAAAGCAAATATTTAAGAAGGAACTAAATCCATAATAGTGTAATCCAAGAGGATCACTGTATATATATATATATATATATATATATATATATATATATATACTGTTTTTATGTAACAAATGTACAACCATGTGTGTTATATGATGTCATTTCTTAAAACCCACCCCAAATATATATTTGGTTGTAGATGTTTCTAACAGCATAAAAATACAGTACAGACTACTAATATTAATCACAGTTTTAAAACATGGATCTCTTTTGTTTAAATGTTTGCAGTGTTTTGAAGTTAAATCATCTAAAAATATGCAATATATTTTAAGTGTAATCCTCAATCCATGATCTTTTCTGACTGTACATAAGTTACAGTGACTTCAAGATTTCTTTTGGTTTGGAAATTACACGCTCCTTTTCCCAGTCACAGTGACAAATTATACATAAGGAATCCTTGGTTTTCATGCATGAATCAATAAGGGTCCTGTCAAGTTTTTCATTTTATTTTTTATTTTTATTTTTTTTTTTGTTTTGTTTTTGTTTTTGGTACCGGGGATTGAACTCATGACCTCGCGCTTGCCAGGCAGGCACTTAAGCCACTGAGCTAAATCCCCTGCCCCAAGTTTTTCATTTTAATAAAGTCATGGAAATAAGGCCCCTGGTACTTTTGAAGGAAACACTTTTAAAAATGGATTGAAAGTGGAAATATATATAAGTAAATGTTTATCAAAAAGTTGTAACTCCAAAAACAGGTATAATCCTTCTGGTTCTTCTGTTTTCTGTGCTGAATTTCTTTAAGACTTGTAATGATATGATAATATTTTCATATATTTTACATCTTGTTGGCTATAATTCTCTGACTCTATTTCACAATATATTATTCTACTTTAGGAACATTTACCCATATTTCCAAGTATCCCAATATTGCAATTGATTTTTACTTTTAATTAATTATTTATTTATTTAGGTGCTAGGTCTTGAACTTAGGACCTTGTGTTTGCCAGGGAGGCTCTGTGCCTCTGAGCTATCTCCAGCCCTTGCAATTGATTTTTAGAAACTTTATCTCAATAGAGGTTTACTTTGAGATTGTGGTAAATATGTGTTGTGGTAAATATGTGTTGAATTTGGGTGTGTTTTAACATACTCCATGTTGGATCTTCTATTACCCTTTTTGTAGTCTAAATGAGGGACTTTTCCATTACTCCCTGGCAAATGTTTATGTTCATCATGTTAAGGTACAAACAAGAACTATATTTTACACAAGCAAGTGTGTATGTACATAGAGTGGAATATTCTTGAGACTCAACCATGGATGAGCTTTAAGGACATTATGGTAAATGCCATAAGTCATTCACAAAGGACAAACACGGTGTGATCCTACTTCATAGGATGCCTAAAACAGTTAAATTCACAGCAAGAGAAAGTAGAACAAAGGTTACTATGGGCTGGCAGAAGGGAAAGTGGAAACTCTTTCACTGGTATGAAGTTTTTGTTTTTCAAGAAAAAATGTTCCAGAGATCTGTTTCAAAACTGTGCAAATATATTTAATGTTACTTGAACATTAATGTTACACTTAAAATGGTTAAAATGACAAATTTTACATAATGTGTTTTTTGCCGCAACAAAAAAGCATAGAGAGTAAAACGTGTCAATATTAGAGACAGGAGCGAGAGGAGTGGAAAAAAATATGATTACTCAGGACACTCTGGCTTGGGCAACTTGGTGGATGGCAAAGGCACTGACGAGAAGGGACGTACGTGAGGGAGCGCGGTTTGTCTGGCTGCTTTAGACTCTGGTGTTCACCCAAATGCTCTCACCACTGCATTGCTGAGCAGCTCCCCGCGTAGTGTTAGGATCCCATCTCCACGGAAGGACTCCCACTGTTGCTTTTCTACCTCAAGGCTTTCTCCTAAGGAGGTGGTACTCTTAACCAGCATGTGGGTATAGCCTGGCCATGGGAGGAAGAGGAATCAGTGTATGGATCAGTCCTCCAAATTGCGCCTCCTCCTGTGAGACAATTTTAAGGCCGTTCCTACAGGACACCCCCAATACGCCCTCACTGGGATATACTGACCCCCAAGTTGCTGATTCTCATAACCATCTGAATAATGTATCTCCCTTTTATTTGCATCTTCCTTGTTTATTGTCTCATTTACCTCTTTTCTGATTTCTTAGAATCTTTCAGATAAACCACACCAAATCCTTGTGTGAGGCGTGGATCAAAGGGTAAAACAAAGATGAGTGATACTTAGGACATGTGAAGTCTTAGGAATCTTGGGAGATTTGGTTGAAGATGTTTATGAGAAAGTTAGTTTGAGGCAAGAGGATCATAAGTTTGAATCCTGCCTGGGCCATTTAAGTTGGCCTTGTAGCTCCATGACAAAAGTGCCCCTGGGATTTATCCCCTGTACCCCTCCCCACACAAAGAAAGTTAGAAATTAGTTACTATCCTCTTCAAGCTTAAGTATTAAATACTGCATGGTCTTACTTATATGCTGAATATTAAAAGTTTGGTCTCATAGGAGTTAAAGTGAAATGGTGGTTGCCATGAAGGCTGGGGAGAGTAGAGGAACAGAGAAGGGAAAAAGGATGAGGAGAGGCTGAAGAGTGAGCACAGATTTACAGTTAGATAAAAGTAGGGTGTTCTAGTGTGCTAGAGCACAGTAGTGGGAATATAGATAACAACAACATGCTACATGTCTAAAAAGCTAGAAGAAAGGATTTTGAATGCTTTCTCTAGAAAGAAGTGATAAACGTTCAAGGATATAGATGAGTTTACCCTGCTTAGAACATTTTACAATGTATATAGGGGTCAAAATGTCACACAATCATCAACTGATGAATGGATAAAAAAAGATGTGGCATTTTTATACTGTGGAGTACTACTCAGTCAAAATGAAGGGTAAACTAGAGGCTTTTGTAGGTAAACAGATGCAGCTAGATATCATGCTCATAAGTGAAATAAATCAGACTTGCATGTGTAAACACTGTGTTGTCTCTCTCGTGTAAGAAACTGAAACAGTAGATAAGGTCCAAAAGCTATGAAAGACGTAGTGAAAGGGAAAGAAAGTGCTCAAAGGGAAATCATGTTGTTTGACCAGTTTGGCATGCCTGTATTTGTACCCTGAGCAACTATTTTGAAGACAGCAATGTGCAATGTAACAATCATTGTTAAATTTCCTAACATCTTGTTTTGAAATCCTATATTGACATTTTTGTTGTTGTTTTGCTTTTGTTGTTTTTTGTTTGCTTTTCTGTTTTTTCTCTTTAAAATAAAAAATCACACAATTGGTGATAAAGATGTACAATTTTATGTAACAGTTAAAATAGTAAATTTAAATTTTTAAAAATTTGTTTTGATCACTTTTTCTTCTTTAGCCTTCCAGAAACTGCACTTGCTGTCACCCATTTTCATTAGTCAGTTATTATGCCTCATATATTATTATTTCACTCTTTTTTAAAGGCTTTAGATCTGCAGAAAGTTTTCTGATAGCAATTTGTTCAATAGTCTTCATGTTTTCTTCAAGTGGCTTTTTTGTAAATACATATAGTTCCAGTTTCTTTTCAGAGAATCTTCTTTTCTTTTTTTTTCTTTTTTTTAGATTTTTTAAAATTTTATTTAAAGAGAAAAAAAAACAATACAGAAAAAAGGCTAAAAACAATACAAAACCTCAAAAAAAAAAAAAAAAACCATAAATCACTAGTTGACAAACCACATACTCCCCGAAATAGCTGTTCATGTTACAAAATTAAGGCAAACAAAGTGAACACACAGTGAAGCTGCAAACAGAAAAAAAAAGGATGGAATAAAGCCAATTGAGACAGTATAGTGAAATTGGCACAGAACATCACAGCAGGTCACCAGGACAACAGTAA
>PVJX010037957.1:0-16625 GCA_004027295.1 Dolichotis patagonum
TGAAAAAATGTTTGTCATCATTAGTCATGAGAGAAATGCAAATTAAAACCACACTGAGATTCCATCTCACCCCAGAAAGAATGGCCAGGATAAAAAAAAAAAAAAAACTACCAACAACAAATGTTGGAGAGGGTGTGTGGAAAAAAGAACTCTCCTGCACTGTTGGTGGGAGTGTAGACTGATGCATTCACTGTGAATGTCCGTCTGGAGATTTCTCAACAAGCTGGGTTTGGAAGTCCCATTTTACCCAGCTATACCACTTCTAGGCATATTCCCAGAAGAACTGAAAACATCATGCTACATTGATCTATGTGCACCCATGTGTATAGCAGCACAATTTGTAATAGCCAGACCTTGGAAACAACCTAAGTCTTCATCAACTGAGGAATGGACAAAAAGTTGCGGTATTTTTATATAGTGCAGTACCACTCAGCTATAAAGAATAATCACAGTGAGATATTTATAAATAAATGGAAAAAACTTGAGACCATACTCATAAGTGAAATAAACCAAACTCACATGTGTAAATACCGTATAGTCTCCCTAGTATGACAGTTGGTAAGAGTATATAAGCTTTTATGGTAATCATGATTCCCCATTTCATGGCTTTGAAGGCTTTCAATGTTTTCATTCATCAGTTGGAATGTTTTTATTCTGTTTTATTTGTCTTTTTTATGTGTGATGATAGGAACAGCCATTTTGAAGGAAGTGAAACATTTTGGTAGCCATTGTGGATTTCTATCATCTTGCTTTAAAGTCCTACCAGGCTTGTACTCTTCTATTACCATTGGTTTTATCATGTTGTTTCTTATTGGGATTTTAATATATATGATAGTATAAACAAAAATTTTATGGAAAATGATATATTATAGTAGCCATTGATAATTATCTGTTATTTGGTTTAGAATGCCCTGTAATACTCTCATTCTTTTGAATGGTTTTACACTATTTTGTTATGTTTGATATTATTGCATCTGAAACTATGCTCAACCATAGCAGAGAAAGAGATATTTTGATAGCTGCAGTTAATGTCCAGTTGTCATATAATAAATTGCTGTGTTGCTTATGTTTTTCTGTTCTGATCTGCTTTGTTCTACCCTCTTTTGTTTTACTCTATTTAAAATTTAAAAAAATTTAAAAAGATAATCTCATTCCTTGGGCAATAGGTGCAATCAAAGCAATAGGAGCACATTCCCTCCTGAGGAGTTTCTTAAATCCAGGATGACAAACTTTACTACTTACAGAGTAGAAAGTCTGAGTAAAATCAGGGATACATCAATAATTTCTTATAGTTTTCAAAATGTTTGATAAACTCAGGGCAATTTTTCATATGCTTACATTACCAAGTTCACTTTTTTGGAGAATGCCATGTATTGAATGGTTCAAAGTATACTAAATTTTAGAAAGTATGATTTTAAATATATGTTCCTTTGCCATACATCACAATATTGGTTAAAAATAAATTCTTAAAATCAAAAAATCAATTATTAAATTTCTCTATGTTGTAATTTAGAAACAAGATTAAGAATATGGAAGACACAAAATGATTTTGGTTTTTAAAGTGTTTAAAAATACAGATCAACTGACTTTAGACATTCTTGTGTCCCATTGTATGATATTCTCTGATAAACAGAATTGTTGACCATGTGGATCATGTAGAGAATATTTTCTTTCTTTTGTCCTTAGTCTAAGACCTTCTGGAAAATTCCAAAAATTGAGAATGTCATACTCTGAATCCAGTATTCTATACTTAGACTCATTCACTTGGTCTCCAGCAGGATTGTTGAATTGAATGTCTCTCAAAATGGATGCCCTAAGAAAGATAAACCACCCTATTGAGAATGGAGCCCAAGGTTAAGAAAAAATGCTTAAATTAAGTAAAGCCCTACTTTTCTTTAATCTATGCTTTGTCATGCATCATTAACATCAGCACATGTCTGAGCTCATAGCCAGCTAACAGGTCATAGTGTCACAAAGATTAGTCATTTGCAAGAGAAAATTCTTCCACTAAACTCATCTAAATAAGGAGTATTTTGGAATCAGAATTACTTTATGGATTCAAAGATTTCCAAATATATTTTCTCTCTTTTTTCCCTTAAATAGCCTGTATAATATTAGTAACAAAAGTGTTTGTGGAATTAAATGAGATTGTTTGTATAGCATATACATTTTACTGCTTAGCATCTTTGAGCTACAGAAAAGAGTGTACCTTTTTCTATTTTCCTTTTAAAACTCTGTTAGAAAAGTTTAGAGATCTCTCTTTTGAAAGCAGTTGATGGGCATAGATTTGCATCATTTGAAACACACAGTTTTCATCTCCAATTATATAATTTATTTCTTGTGAAAGCTTTCTTCATCTAGAAAGTCATTTCTATGCAGGCTGACTTTGACCTCCTCAACAACAAAACCACCATGTGTATTTTTTGGAGAAGTATATGAAATGACTTCTGTGGATCTCCTGTAGAAGCCCTGAAGAATGATACAGTGATAAAGGTGGAAGAGACATTACCTGCCAAGGAGAGACTAGCATTGTTTCTCCATTTCTAACTGATTTTATTTCAACTTGCTATAGAAGCACCACATAAATGTGCAGGATACTGCACACACAGCATTGTATATTTTATAACACATCAGTCATTCTTTTGTCAATAATATATAGATAACTGTGCCAGAGCTTCTTGGGGGAACAGTTCTTCAATGTACAGTCAAAAGCACAGAATGAACAGCCAAAAAATTTTATTCAGTATATAGTATGATAAATACCTTCTGGGTATTTGGAGATGATAGCTGTCTATATAAAATTTTTAAAACCTGAATTCTCCTAAAGGTGGTTGGTAAAAGTGTGAGTCCTTTGAATGACTCAAAATTGTTTCTACTGAAACAACCATCATGTGATGTAGGACAGTAAAGTTATATTTCTGGCCTTGCCAACTGAAAGCAAATTATATCTGACAGCCTTATACATGGGAAAACAGAAGAGATACTTCCCAAATCAACACCTGCACACCATGTAACAGGAGATGTGTTATCTACTCAAACAAGGAAACCACATCTGGAATAGAAGTTGCAATAGGAGTCACTACTTTATCATAATCTACTGTCATTCTCCAGGACTGTTATGGTTTGTATCTAAGTGGTCCCCAATCCTAGAGTAGTCAGGGAGGTGGCTGAATCTAGCATTTTTGATTGGTTTGTTGTCTAGCACTGGGATTGGCAATGTGAGTGCTGCACCTGTGCAGGGGTGGATCTGATATACAGTATAAGGGCAGGAAGAAGGACTGGTATTTCCCTCCCTTTTGCATTTTTGCTCTTGCTGGTTGCAGCCGCTATGAATAGCTGCTCCCTAGCTACACCATCCTGCCTTGGAGCCAGCTAAGTATGAACTAAAACCTCCAAAATTGTAAGGAGTAAACCTTTCTTCCTTCATGTTGGGCAACACGTATTTGTCTCAACGATGAGAAAAAAGTAACCAAGAAAAGGACACATATATATACTGCATAGGCTAAAGAAGAGAATTAAATGTAAATGTGGTGGGGACCACCATTCCTCCCTCCTTCATGGCAGCACTAATAACAGTAATTCCTCCAGGAATGCAGTGCTACTCTTTCTTTCCTGTTTTACCAGGTTTATATAACACTAATGGTTTCCATTTGGTATTTCAACCATAATAACCCTCACAGTACACGTTAGGGCACCAATGTGAAGATTTTGTATAGTACTAAATAAATCTATTCCATTTATGTATTCCAGAACAGGGGAAACTACTACAAAAAGGATTAGATGGTATAATGGATCCACAGAGAGTCAAACCTTGCTAAAATTCCATTGATCTCCTGACTTTTATAGGCTTTTACTCTTCTTGAAATGCCACAATGATTTTTTAATCTCCTGGAATCATCATTAGTTCAGAACAAGTGTCCACTATTCCCCAAACACATGATTGTTCTCCTTCACCCAATGTATACTTGGACAAGAAAAAGACCTTAGGTCCCTCTGGGGAAGGATGAGAAAAAGGTTAACCACATAAATTTTTGATATATCAGGATCCTTCCCCCAGGGAATTTGGCCTATCCTTTTTTCAAGGGGTTCTGGGTCTATAAACTGACTCATATTTGGTATTGATTGAGGGATCATAATTCCCTGTTACAACAAATTGAAGTATGTTTCTGTGCATTTGCCCTTCATATTTTACCAAATATCTCTAGTAAATCTTTTGTAGGATTACCATCTATTTAACTTTTGGAAACACCATGGCTGGTCAGTCAAAAGCATAGGTCTATATGTATGAGATAATTCTGGTCATTGTTTTGCTCCTGCTGTCTGTTATGCTAAGGACATGGACCATACCTTTGGTGACTAAATGCTGCCACTTGATCTCTGCCACACTACGACCCACTCAAATCCATTGCCTTTGTTTCTCCAAGTTGTGTTAACACTGTCCCCACTATAAGGTCTGGCATGCCGAGAAGATTGATGACAGGGCTCTTTCGGGATTCTGTTGTTCCTCTCATGAATCTGTTTCTCAGAGTGATAGTGAAGGGTACATTTTCTGGATCAGCCAGCATGTTGGATTAGGTTTGAGCTAACAGATGCATTGCAACAATCCCATTTCCCTATGCCTCTGTGTCACCTCATCAACAGTAAACCATGGATTATCAAAAATTTAAAACTCACTCACAGAGGCCCATATTTTGATTCATACTTGTGCCAAACAAACCATTAACAAATTCTTTACTCTACAACCTGCAACATTAAATTCAGAATCCCTGCTTAATGGCCCATATCAACAAACTCAGCATGATCCAGGTGTAAATTTTTTAATATTATCAAACACCTGTTAAATCCATTTCCACACTTAGATTTTAGGCCCTATTTGTAAGAGTAAGAAAACTCAAGAAATTCTTGGACAGAATAGTGGTCCTCTTCATGAGTCACAACATGTACCATACCCTTAGAAGCCTTCTAGGACTTGAGATTATAAGCCTAGACAAAAAAATGGGTGTTAGGCATGGGTCTTGAGGAGTGTCATCATTTTCATGCTTGGTCAACACAACCTTAGTTTCCCCAGGTATACTAGGAGAAGCTAATAGCACAGAGGGTGTTGATGAGGATGACTCTGTCACTATGGATGGGGAATCTCTTATTCTGCCAAAGAAATCTGATTATCACCTATAAACTTCACATCCTAAGCTTCTTCAGTATCTTCTCACACATCTCCATCCCAGTTTATGGAATCCCATTCTTTTATGATCAATACCTTCATCTATCTATCAGATATCATCTGAGGCTGGGCATTATATTGAGTTCAATCAATTCAATTATGGGGACCTGTGTTTGGGTTTCTAAAATCTCAGCTTTAGAATTAAATTAGAGATTTTCTTTCAAGATACACTTGAAATCTTTTAAATTTCTTTCTTGTGCCTAGAGTTGGAAATTTGAATCTTTGAGTTCCTTATTTTCCTTTATTAATTTGTCCTCACAGCCATAAAACTTGAGACTTCCTATGGGTGTTTTAATCTTATTACTTTCCTAGTTTAGACAAGTTTGTCCAGGGATGCTAAGGTCATCCATCCAGCCTCATTATGTTTTCTACTCTTCCAAAGATATTCAAAATTTTCATGTGTAGAGTGACTACATTTCTTACAGATCAAAAGTAGTCAATTCGGATAACTAAGTAGATCTACATGAATTAATTTAAAGTGTACACTAAGGATTATTAGTATTCCTCCACAGAACTAAAATGAGAGACTATCTCATCAATTTAGAGAACCAAATGAGAGAATACATAAAGACATTCAAGAATGGCTTCATGATTACAATTCTTTATCTCTGGAGCCATTCTGCAACAAAAGTCTGTATCAGTCAGTGTTTTACTAGACAAACAGATGTAACACAAGATATGCAAATGTAAAATAAATTACAAGATCACAGAATTGAATGAGGAATTATGCAAAAGGTGTCTGAACACTGGAGACCAATGATTTCAGTCCAACGTCTGGAGTTCACTGCAGTGTCCATATCAGGAGGCAAGTGAGTCTATACCAGAAGGCTGAAGGGTCTACTCTGGAAAAATGAAGAGTCTATAGAAGGATTCAAAGTGAAAGCTGACGAGTCTGCACTAGAAGGCTGAAAAGTCTACAATATAAGCCAAGTACTCTGCCCTGGAAGCCAAGGGAGAACCTCCCAGATGAAGGCAAATATGACCTCCCCTGAAGAATGGAATACAGTCTGTCCATATGCATTTCCCTTTTATACCATCCAGGCAATGAGCCACCCAGGGATGAGTTCCTACATCCTAATGTATAGAAGAGTCACCTATGGCTAGGTCTCCTACATCCTAAGGTGGAGAAATGCTGATCTGATTTAGTTAATCTTCTAAACTTCTCAAGTTGACACAATTGATCAACCACTCAAAGCACCCTTCAGGTCAAGGAGCCATATTCTAATTTTGTCATGGATTCATCCTGAAAGCGAAGCCACAGTCACTCCATGTAGCCAACCCATGGTAAGACTGATTGGAAAGCAAAGTAAATAAGATATAAAATACCTTCAAGCTATCATGTATTCCAACAACCAATCTCAGAAAACTTTGTATTTGATGTTTTACCAAGTGTTAATGCTGTTGCTATTAAGGCATAGGGTGGAGGTTATAAAAGTGAAAATGCTTATTAAGCTGCAGAGCTGGATTTCTGGATGTCTACAATATTTATGTTATGAGAGAGTCATTAAAAACTTAAGGAGATTGTGCACCCGAATATTGAGGAAACTTGTTGACTGTTTAACTTGCAATCTACACACTGCCTAGAGCATACTAAGCTTATTCTTGCAGGGGATGTTAGGATTTCTGACAAGATAGAGTGTGGACCTATTCCGTGGTGGTGCATTGCAGTAAGGGTTGGGATCATACAGTTCAGCTAATTCCCCTTGCTCTGTTCTTGCTAGATATTAGCACTTGAGTCATGAGGATTTGAATTATTCATGGAAAAAGAATGGTTAACCTTTGAATATTGACTTCAGCTAAGGGTTTGCCATGGAGATCAGGACCATGCAGATGCAGAGAGATTACTTATTTTCCTTCAGATTATTGACTTGTGTCTGCCAAATGACAAAACAATTTTTGACTGAATTTGAATTCAGTGAGTATTTTCTTACTACCATTTTGGACCTCCTATAGAACTCTATACCTGGAACATTGCTCTATAGCAGTGAATAGCAGAGGAGAAAGCTGATTCTTCTTAAAAGGACAGTGTCACTGTGGTTTTACAGAAATGTCCAACAGGAAGCATTCACTATTGTTTTCTAGAGAATCTATTCCAATCATATTCTTTATCCAGTACCCAACATGAAAACTAGATCTCTGGGTGGGATGTTACATAGGGTGGAATTCAGAGTTGAAACCACAGAAGTCTATTCACAGAAGATACAAAGAACTTCTTGCTAAATGAGCAGAGTTTCAGAAGAAAGTAGGACTACAAAGAAATATTTCCAATTTGCCCACTTCATGTCAGAGAGAGCCACATATCCTGTACAGTGTGCCACTTTTATCCAAATTGTTGTCTAAAAGAACTATTAGATTAGGAGCCTCACTGCTATAAACTCTTCATTACAATATAAACTTTATGAGTAGAAAATCTTCCATATTTGAACTCATCTACAAAAGTTCAGATGTTTTATTTATTTTATCTAAAATGAGATTAGAGCAATATGGGTGATGCAATTTAATCTAAGATGAGATTAGAAGCAGTATTAGTGGGCTCTCTCATAATTAGACAACTATGGCACTAATATTATGTTACCCATGTTATTAAAATATAGCAATGCTGTATCAACAGTGGGAACAAGTTTCTAATTTAAAGGGAAAAACTCTGAGATCTGAAAAAAGCAAAACACAGACCATATCAGAAATATACCACTAGATGGAGCAAAGCTCACTGCACAGAAAACTACTGTTTTCAAACCAAATTAACATTGAAATTCTGAGGTGTCACATTTATAGACTTGATATGTGACCGATTAAAATAATGTAATACTCCTTTCCTTTGGAATAACTGATTCAATTAGTTCCACTTTCAACCTCCATACCTAATAAATTACAAGGCATAGATTTGAGAATATTATAGTATAGTTGAGAACTTATGATGACAATGTTTATGTGCCTTTTTCAGTGTTTCAGATTGCTGTCTGAAAATATTCCCTTATAGACTTGTTTTGGGGAGAATGAAGTTGATAAAACATCAGCCATTATCAATTGAAAGAATTCCATACTCTTTAAGATTTGCGCAGTTACAGTAAACATCATGAAAAGTATTTTGAAAATTCATTATTTACTCCACATAATTTTACTTAATTAATGCTAATTGGCAAATTCTAAGCAATATAGATTTTTTCTTAAGTCTTATAAAATATCATATGGTGAGAAGTACTGTGCTCATTTCTTATGTGAAATAATTTACCACTATTTCTTTTGCAAATTATGTAATTCCATAAAATAATTAAGTCTATTAAAGAACAGATTGCATGTAATCTTGATGCCAGTTAAAGAATCTTGCTTCAAATTTTTCCTGAGCTTGGTGTTGGTATAAATATTTAACTCCCTGATGTCTACTTTACATAAGAGCAATATATAATATAGTGAAATCAAGGAGCTTCTTATCATTGAGACTTTGGATTAAATGATATTTCAACTAAAGTTTTAAAAAGAAACATTATGTTGCACTTAAATTCCAAAAATCATATAATGAAACTAAGGAGACGGGGTACTGGATAATTTATTTAAAATAGATGCAAAACTGAATTACATTTAATGCAGTGTCAGAGAATAGTAAAACATGAATAATTAAAGATTTATACTTATACATATCCTGCAATAATAATAAGATTTCTAAAATTATGTAGTCCTGGAAATATAAAATAAAAACTCCAATAAAAATCCATATATATTTTTATTTGAAATACTGAACAATCTAGGATAATAAGGGCATATTTTATTTTTCATTAGGTGTGGCCTCAAAAATAACACACACATAATATTTTATGGAAAAATAGTATAGATTCAAACTGAACATAAAGGAGTAGAAATAAGACCATGGTTGACATTATCGTCATGCACCATATTTGCAGTGAAATGGAAAGAAAAATGTAAAATATCACTCTTTTTAAGAACATAAATATGGAGACCCACAGAGTGGCCTGGGCTGTTTGGATTGAAAGTCTGTGGAGACCTGCATCTCATCCCGACGGTTTAGGAACGGTAGGCCTGCCCTTCATCTGCAGGGAACTTCCCAGAGACCGGCATCTAGGCCAGGTCTGTTTGGGCCTGTAGCCCCACCCTTCACCCACAGGAAATCGCCCAGAGACCAGCATCGAGGCCTGACTCTTTGGGACAGGAATCTCCCAGACCCGCAGAGAGGCCTGGGCTGTTTGGATTGGGAATTTTGTGGAGACTGGCATCTTGGCCAGGTCTGTTTGGGACCGGGAACTTTGCAGAAGCCAGCATTTTGGCCTTACTTTTTGGAACCTGTAGGCCCAACCTTCACTCACAGGGAACCTCCTGGAGACCTGCCTGGGACAAAGTACTGTGGTGGCCTGGCTTGCCTGAGATTCCACAGAATCTGGGTTGACCACACCCAGCATGCATCTTATAATTTAGGGAGTCAGGAGCCCACAGAGGGGAGTTAGGACCCTGTGAGGAAGCCAAGAGCCTGTAGGGGAGCCACTGTCCCTCCAAGAACTGAGGGTACAAGAGGAAATTCGCCACACATGCAGAGAAGGCATTGGAACATTGCTCAAAGCAAGGAAATATATAAAAATGACAAAAGGAAAGACCAAAAGGCAGGCTCAAAGCTCTAGCCCTTCCCAAGAAAGCTTAGAAGCCATGTACATAGAAGAAAAAAGAAGCCATACACAAGAAATGTCTGAAATGATATCAAATGAAATAAATATGCAATTAGGGAAAGCTATGGAGAAATTCAAATCAGAAATACTTGCCCAGGTAAAAGAAGAATTGATGAAAATAGTGACAGAAATAGTGAACGCATGTAGTGAAAACACAGCTAAAAAATTAGAGGAACAAAGCAAACAGATAGAATCCCTGAATGAACACTATATGAAACAAACATAATGCATAAAGCAGATTCAAAGAGATATACAGGAAATCAAAAATTCTATTGAAAGCTGTAAAAACCACCTCAATGAAAGTGAAGATAGAATTTCAGACCTCGAAGATAAGATGGTAGTCAGTGAGCAGGAAAGACAAGATCTTTTAAAAATAACAAATACTCAAGAAATAACAATTCAACACAGGCAAGATGATGCAAAGAAAAATAACATAAGATTAATAGGGATAAATGAAAAAGAAGGGGAAAGCCCAAATGATATCAAGAGGATATTTACAGAAGTAATAGCTGAAAACTTCTCAAACATGAGGAGAGAAATAGACATCTGGATACGTGAAGCATATAGAACTCCAAACAGCCATAACCAAATTAAAACTGCACCAGACACATAATAATCACCATCCCAGAAATCCAACATAAGAATAGAATACTAAAAACTGTTAGAGAGAAAAGAGAGATCACCTATAAAGGAAAACCTATCAGAATCACAGCAGACTTTGCAACACAAACAATGAAATCAAGAAGAGCATGGAGTAAAGTCTTTCAGATCCTAAAGGAAAACCACTTCCAACCCAGACTGACATACCCTGCAAAACTGTCCTTCAAATTGGATGGAGAAATAAGATACTTTCATGACAAAGAACAGGTGAAGAACTTCATGAACACCAAACCAACCCTACAAAGAATACTGAAAGACATTCTAGATACACACGGGAGAAAACCACCAAGAAAGGCAGACAATTAAACAGAATGGAAAGCTAAAGACACAACAGCAGAAAGATAACATGTCAACAATAAACCAATATATAACAGTTACAACCATTAATGTAAATGGCCTCAACTCACGAATCAAAAGAAACAGACTCGCAGAATGGATCAAGAAACAACATCCAACCATATGCTGTCTACAAGGAACCCATCTAACCCAAAAAGACACTCATAAACTGAAAGTCAAGGGATGGAAAACAATATTTCATGCAACAGGAAACCAAAAAAAAAAAAGCAGGAGTAGCAATCCTATTTGCAGACAATGTGAATTTCAAAACAAGAATGATATGAAGAGATAAAGAAGGTCACTACATACTAGCTAGGGGAAAACTTCAAGAGGAAGAGATAACATTCTTAAATATATATGCACCAAATTCCAGAGCATCCAGCTATATAAAGGAAATATTAACAGAAATGAAAAATCAAATAAACAATAATACAATTATAACAGGAGTCTTTAACACACCATTGACACAAAGGGACAGATCAACTAGACAGAAAATCAGCAAAGACATAACAGAACTGAATCACACCTGTGAACAAATGGACTTGATAGATGTATACAGAGTATTCCATCTAACAACATCAGAATACACCTTCTTCTCAGCAGTACATGGGACATTCTCTAAAATAGACCATATACTAGCCCACAGAACATATTTAAGTAAATGCAAAAGAACTGAAATTATCCCATGCATGTTATTGGATCATAGTGCTGTGAATACACTGTTGAGCAATCAGTGGGTCACAGAGGAAATTAAAGAAGAAATTAAACAATATCTATAAGTAAATGAAAATACATACCCAACTTACCGGATTTTGAGGGATGCAATGAAAGCAGTCCTCAGAGGAAAATTTATTGAATTGAGTTCCCACAACAGGAAGACACAATGAACACAAATAAACAACCTGATGCTACAACTCAAACATCTAGACAAAGAAGACCAAGCCAAGCCCAAAGCCAAAAGAGGAGAGGAAATTATAAAGATTAGAGCAGAAATTAATGCAATAGAGACTAAGAAAACAGTACAAAGGATCAATGAATCAAAGAGTTGGTTCTTTGAAAGAATAACTAAAATTGATAAGCCCCTGGCCAACCTTATTAAAAAGGAAAGAAAAAACTCAAATTCATGCAATAAGAAATGAAAAAGGTGAAATTACTACAGATTCAGTGGAAATACATAAGACCATCAACACTTACTTTGAAAACTTCTACTCTCAAAGGTTCAACCACACTGAAGAAATAGACAAATTCCTAGATACATATGAACTACCAAAGCTGGATCAGGAAGATGTAAAACTGTTGAATAACCCAATTTCTATTACTGAAATTGAAAATGAAATTAAGTCCTTGCCTACAAAGAAGAGTCCAGGCCCAAATGGATTCACTGCAGAGTTCTACAAGAAATACAAAGAAGAATTAATTCCAACACTCCTGAAACTCTTCAATGAAATTGAAAGGGAAGCAATTCTTCCTAAATCATTCCTGGAAGCAAATATCACTCTAAAACCAAAACCAGAGAGAGACTCAACTAAAAAAGAGAACTACAGGCCAATCTCCCTAATGAACATAGATGCAAAAATTCTCAATAAAATATTTGCAAACAGAATGAAACAAATCATCAAGAAGATTATGCAACATGACCAAGAAGTATTCATCACAGGAATGCAGGGATATTTCAACATATGCAAAACAATAAATTTAATCCACCATATCAATAGAGCCAAAAGGAAGAACCACATGATCATCTCTATAGATGCAGAAAAAGCTTTTGATAAAGTCCAACATGCATTCATGATAAGAACCTTACAGAGAATTGGAATAGAGGGTCTTTATCTCAATATGCGAAAGGCCATCTATGACAAACCAAAAGACAGCATCATATTGAATGGTCAAAAACTGAAAGGCTTTACCTTAAAATCAGGCACAAGACATGGATGTCCATTATCACCACTGCTATTCAACATAGTACTGGAAATACAAGCCAGAGCAGTAAGACAGGAAAGAGAAATAAAATGAGTAAAGATAGGAAAAGAGGAAGTTAAATTATCATTATTTGCAGATGAAATGATACTTTACATAGAAGACACCCAAAACTCTATTGAAAGAATCCTAGATGTAATTAACAAATTCAGCAAGGTAGCTGGATACAAAGTCAATACACAAAAAATCAATATCATTTCTATACACTAACAACAAAAGTACCGAGAGAGCAATAAGAGAAACTACACCCTTTACAATAGCATCCAAAAAAAATGAAATACTTAGGAATTAATCTCACAAAAGAAGTAAAAGAGCTATACAGGGAAAATTATAATAGCCTGAAAAAGGAAATCGAAGAGGAGCTCAGTAAATGGAAAGACATCCCTTGATCATGGATAGGAAGAACAAATAATGTAAAAATGGCCATTCTTCCAAAATTACTCTACAGATTCAATGCCAGCCCAATAAAAATACCAGTAACATACTTCATAGATGTAGAGAAATCATTCCTAAAATTCATCTGGAACCAGAAGAGACCTCGAATAACAAAGGCAGTTCTAAGCAACAAACGCAAGGCAGGAGGCATCACAATCCCCGACTTGAAATTATATTACAAAGCTACAGTGTTATAGTCATTATGGTACTGGAATAGAAACAGACCCGAGGATCAGTGGAATAGATTGGAAGATACAACCACAACGGCAAACTCATTCAACCACCTTATCTTTGATAAAGGGGCCAAACATGCTCGCTGGAATAATGACAGTCTCTTTAACAAATGGTGCTGGAAAAATAGGCTGTCCATATGCAGAAGACTAAAACTAGATGCATGTCTATCACCATACACTAAACTGAAATCTAAATGGATCAAAGATCTAAATGTTAAAACAGAAACACTAAAATTGCTTGAAGACAAAGTAGGTACAAACCTCAAGTATATAGGGGTAGGAAGAGAATTCATGAACAAGAACCAAAGTACACGGGAAGTACTTCCCAGAATCAACAACTGGGACTACATCTTATTAAAGAGTTTCTGCATGTCAAAAGAGTTTTCCAGCAGAGTGAAAAGGAAACCAACAAATTGGGAAAAAATCTTCATGGACAGCTCCTCAGACAAAGGACTTTTGTCTAGAAGTTATAAAGAATTAAAAAAAATCAGACCCTCAAAATTCAAAGACCCAATCCAAAAATGGGCATCTGAAATGAATACACAGTTCTCAGATGAAGAAATATGAATGTCAAATAAATACATGAAAAAATTTTCATCATCATTAGTCATGAGAGAAATGCAAATTAAAACCACACTGAGATTCCATCTCACCCCAGAAAGAATGGCCAAGATAGAAAACATTACCAACAACAGGTGTTGGAGAGGCTGTGGGGAAAAAGGAACTCTTCTACACTGTTGGTGGCAGTGTAGACTGGTGCAGCCACTGTGGAAGTCAGTCTGGAGATTCCTCAAAAAGCTGGGTTTGGAAGTCCCACTTGACCCAGCTATTCTGCTTCTAGGCATATTCCCAGAAGAACTGAAAATTTCATACCACAGTGATATATGTGCACCCATGTTTATAGCTGCACAATTTGTAATAACCAGATCTTGGAAACAACCTAAGTGCCCATCAACTGAGGTATGGACAAAAAAGTTGTGGCCTTTTTGTAGAATGGAGTACTACTCAGCTATAAAGAATGATCCCTTCGATATATTTATAAATAAATGGACACGACTTGAGACCATTCTCTTAAGTGACAGAAACCAAACTCACAAGTGTAAATACCATACAGTCTCCCTAGTATGAGATTGGATAAAAGTATATAAGACTGTTTGGTAAGCATGAGTCCCCATCTCATAGCTTTGAAGTCTTTCAAAATTTTCAATCATCAGTTGGAATGGTTTTATCCTGTTTTGTTTGACTATATCATGTGTGATGATATAAACAGCTGTTTTGAAGAAAACAAAACATTATGACAGCTATTGCTGATTTAATATCATCCTTCTTAGAAGTCCTACCATGCTTTTTTTGTTCAACTCCCATTGGTTCTACCTCTCACATTTTGTCTTATTGGAATTTGAATATGTGTGATAGTTTAAACAAAAAAATTTTTATCGAAAATGAGATATTATAATACCCATTGATCATTTTCTGTTATTCGGTTCAGTAAGCCCCATAATTCTTTCACTCTATGCATGGCTTTATACTATTGTGTTATGTTTGATATTATTTTATTTGAAACTATGCTCAACTATAGCAGAGTAAGAGGTATGGTGTTAGCTACTATTGATGTCCTGTTGTCTTAATGTAAAGTACTGCGTTGCCTATGTTGTCCTGTTCTGAACTGTCCTGTACTGCCCGCTTTTGTTTTATTCTCTTTCAAATTAAAAAAAAGAACATAAATTTGTACATTTTTTTCAGTACCTATTGAGTCCATTCACTGTAGAGAATTGGTAAACATACATAACACATCACAATTCCTTTATTACTCTCCTTTAGTCTCCTTTTATTTGCCAGTTTCTGGCTCATTTATTTATGTTGTAAATCCTTATACATTTAATTTACATAAATCCAGATTAACACAAGGCCCTTAGGACAAAACACATATAATTCATATAAGACAGCTATCCTTTGTCAATACTTTTAGAGAAACTGTTCATGTTGGATTACAGTAACTTAATCTCCCTTTCCATTTTCCTCTTCATTACCTGTCATTATGTTTTTATATGTTGAATTTTTCAAATGAGAAAAACTATGAAATATTTCCACTCATGCGTCAAATGTGATTCACTTTACATTATGGCCTCAAGGCACATCAGTTTTCCTACAAATGACTCAAGTTTTTCCTTCTCTATGACAGAGTATTAGTCTGTAGAACTCATATGTTTTAGATGTCCTCTTAACAGGTGAGGGTTTAGCTCTGTGGTGTAGGTGCCTGCACGGCAAGCATGAGGTTGTGAGTTCGATTCCTGGTGCTAAAATAAATAGGCATCTTCTTAACATAAATGAGTTTGTCACCTTTTACTTTCTCTGAAGGAGTTTAAGTAGCTCAGCATTAGTATGCTGCTTTAAGCATTGAAATTTCACCACTAGTACACTTTTTTCAATTGTGAATCCTCATAACATTTTATTATATTTTGTTAGTGTCCATAAATTTTATGAAATAATGTTTCATTGTAATCTTTTCTACAATTATATATAATAATGTTTTTCCCAGCCTTACCTCCTTTTCACCCCCTCTTGTTTACTCCCTTCCCCTTCTCTAGTAACAGACTCCCAATCACTTTATACCATCTCTTTTGATCCCACATATCAGGGAGAATGTGTGATATTTCTCTGCATGAGTCTGGTTTATTTCATTTTACATGAGGATCTCCAGTTTCATTATTGTTCTGAAAATTACATAATTACATATTACTTTATGACTGAATACTTTAATATGTATGTATCATAAATGTCTTTATTCATCTGCTGATGGCATCTTAGGTTGACCCAATATATTGGCTACTGTGCATTGTGTACAATGAACATATACATGAAAGTGTGTCAGCAGAACGCTGACCAATTCCTTCATGCATATACTATGGATTATATAACTGGGAATAGGTTAGAGAGAGCTTTTCTTTGAATACTAAATCCATATAAATATTTTGGGGAAATATTAAACTAAGAAACCATATTTGCTAATAGACAGCATTTGGTCAATTTGTTTTATTTTTTCTCATAACTCTTGTGCTATTTTCTGTAGTTTGAGTATCAAGTAAACAT
>PVJX010037958.1:5677-16724 GCA_004027295.1 Dolichotis patagonum
TTTTTTTTGTACCAGGGATCGAACTCACGATCGTGTGCTTGCAAGGCAGGCATGTATGACACTGAGCTAAATCCCAGCCCCTATACAACAAAATCTAAAATAAGCCAGAAAATCATATGAAGTACACAAATCCTTAATGTGTCAATTTTGCCCTCAGGGGTTAAAATTTAAAATGAGTGAAGGAGAAAACAGAAAAGTAGAATAAGAGGAACATTTCTAAACTAATGTTGGCAGACAGAAGGGAATCATGCTAAATTTTAGAAACTCAGAAGACTTTAGGAAAGAGGGAAGGAAGAGATAAAAAGAACAGAACAGAACCACAACCAAAAAGAGGATAGAAGCCAGGTATATAGCTCAGTAACAAAGGCACCAACGTGACAAGTGTAAGTTCTTAAATTTGATTCCCAGTACAAAAAAAATGGGCCTAGATGGCTAGAAACAACATTTATACTCATATGAAAGCAAGATCAAGCAAGGAAGGACCAAAAAATTAAAACAAAAAGAAAAAATGAAAACAACACCATCACCACCACCACAACAAACAAACAAAGAGGAAAAACCAGTCCACTTCCAGGTAGACACTGTGTGGAGGCAGAGTCCAGATCCATGTCATTCAATCCCAGCAAGAGGGCAATAGCTTTCTGGCTGAGCGCAGACTCATTTGGCCTGCAGCTGTCAGCATGCCTTCTGTGGATCTAAAACCAGCTGGGTGACATTAGAAGAACCAGCAGCAGCTCTGAGTTCTGGAGTCAGCCAGCCCATCTCCAAGATACCTCTTGGCCAATTGCTCTCTTCCATGGAAGTACTGAGTCCTTAGCACTCTCCACCAGCCACTGCAGTCCTTCCTGTCTGCTGTTCCTCTCTACTGCTGTAACTCTCCCGGGAGGCCTCTGGGGTCACCAACCATCACTGTGTGTCATGTGTAAGCAGGTTTGCAAATTTTCACTCATGCAGTGGGTCCTGTGTTGGGGAAAAGGTGTTGCTGGTTATCTCCTTCTTCTTTCCTGAAGTTTGTCTTCTCTGCTTCTCCATGGGCCTTAATTCATGCTTCAAATTTTCCCTGAGCTTCAATTCATGCTTCAGTTTCTTCCTGGGTCCAGAGGACCTACTTCCCTCCTTCTCGTCTTCCTCACATTGATGTATTCCAGTGTCTGGTTGGTGACTCTTCCAGGGCTACTTACTGCTCTTTCATTTTGGTGCTCATCAGCCAAGGCATTCTTATTAGAAGAGCACTATAATAGTTTTACAAATATATAGTAAATTTAGGAAGATTTTTTAAAAACAAATGCAAAGATAAGATTCTCTTAAAAGTGCTTAAGCTCTTAACAAGTTAAATATAAATGAATTTTTGCATGAATTTTTGATTGTCAAGTCATTATAAAATTATAGGGAAATGAAAAGTGAGTCATTTAATAAGCTATAATATGATAATAAAATAAACATTTGAGTGTAAATTTTAAGAGGAATTGTACTTCAATGAATCTTGAGTTTTTATATTTGTTACAGCATCCCTAATATTCATAATAAACAGACAGCCCAATTGAGTAATTACCCAATTGAACAAAGTATAATTCTGAATAACTGTTCATCAATCATCTTTTTGTGGGCTTACATTTGTTTATCCATTGCTTTTATTACATTTTCATATCATTACACTGATTGGCAAAATGTCAAATATCCAGTAACTTCAAAACATACACAAATAAACCATTTTTATGCATAAAATAATTGTTATATATATTATCTACCATATGCTAAGAGTTCATTTGCTATCAGACATCATTCTAAATACTTTATATACTTTAGTTAATATTTTATACTCCCCTATGACATTGTGACCAAAGGAAACTCTATTTTATAGATAAGGAAATTTGCAGCTTTGGGGGTCACAGTAATCACAAAAAAATCTGTGACATTATAAAGAGATCATAAGTCAGCACAGAATAGATTTAGTTCTTAGGTCATTAGGGTGTTTAGAAGGATTGTAATTGCCTTTGAATTTTACTCGGGGCTGGCTTATGACAAATGCATTGAAAAGCAAGAGATGGAAGAAGGGGCAGGAAGGGAAAATAAGGGTATGAAAATAGGAAATGAAGTTGTATTATGTATTTGTAACAGTGCTCTGCAAGGAAGGTTAACATTGTCTACTAAAAACATGTACTAATACTGAAAGTTTTAAAAGTATATATTTTGATGTTAATAGCTGCATTTTGTTATATCAAATATCAGATTGTTGAACTTACTGCGCATTATAGCTGAGGAATGACATTCCTCAGTTTTGCACAGAATTACAAATGTACAAATAACATCTTAAATTATATAAATAGTAAGATATAAAAATAAATATGTTACAAATGATTCTATAAAAACTGATTTTGGCTTTCTTTATATGATGCTGTTAACATTAAAAAATAAAAATATCAGTTAATCAATTTATTTAAGTATATTCTCAAACAGTGAATGTAAAAAAGCCCTTCATTCTCCTGTTCTTCCTTACTTCATTGTTCTCCCATTCTTTTCACTCTTAGTCTGCTTGGGCTGCTCTAATAAAATGTTATAGACCGAGGGCTTAAAAATAAGCATTTATTTCTCATAGTTCTGGCAACTAGTAAATTCAAGACTGAGGTTGTGGCAGATTTAGTTCTTTCTGAGAACCCTCTTTTTGGCATGTAGTCAGTTGTCTTCTCACTGTATGGGAAAGAAAGCACGAGTTTATTCTTACAAAGCACAGTAAGGGTCTTCATGCCCTTGTATGTACATAACTACTTGTCAAAGGCCACTCTTCATCGGAGCTCACCGTTATGAATTTTGGAGGGACACCAACATTCAGTCCATGACGCCTCTTCTCTCCTCTTCCCTCATCTCCTCTTTCTCATCTTTCTTCTCCCCTCTCCTCTCCTCCTCTACCTTCCTCTGCTCTCCTCTTCTGTCCTCATCTCTCTTTTCCCTTCCTTTCCTTTTCTCTCGCGTCTCCCTCCTCCCTCCCCTCTCCGCTGTTCTTCATTTTCCCTTTTCTCCTCACCTCCCTTCCTTTTCCTCTTTCTCCTCCTTCTTCACAAACTGGTTTCATCATGTGGTTGTTGTATTTCTTAAGTACAGTCTCAGCATGTATCTGACTCATTTTAGTACTCCACAGTATATTACTGGGTTATAGTTTAAAATTATTTCTGAAATTTTATAAAAGTTTCTATGCTTAAGGAGCCTCAATGACAAAAATGATTAGAATATCAGTAGAAAACTTCATGCAGGAACATGTTTTCTAGAACATTATAAAATCATAGGGCTAAGAAAAAGGTTGTTTTTTTCTATTTGTCTTGTAACACAGATTAAATTATTTTATTTATTTATAGTTACCACAATCAAAAACAAAATGCTGCGTGTGGCATTTCCGTTTTGTTTTGCCAGGATGCTTTATAATCAACCACAAATTTTGATCACTTATAATTTTAAACTTTATATGCAAATATTACTTAACTCAATGTAATTCTAACAAACAAAAATTACAAATTTCACTTGTGTTCAATAAAGATTATTTTTTCCGTCTCTTCAAATCAAAAATAATAGATGGACTTAAAGTTATTGTAAATGTTTATTTTTAAACCTTCAGTCTATAACATTTCATTAGAGCAGCCCAAGCAGACTAAGGGTGAAAAGAGTGGGAGAACAATGAGGTAAGGAAGAACAGGAGAATGAAGGTCTTTTTTACATTGACTGTTTGAGAACACACTGAAATAAATTGATTAACTGATGTTTTTGTTGTTTTATGTTAACAGCATCATATATAGATGCTGTATATTGTATATTTAAACAAAATATACTGAGACATGTATATAATGTGATTAAGTGGCTTCCAGAGTTATATATAATTTTCAATGAGTGGAAATTTTACATTTAATTTGGACTCGTTGCAGTAAACTAGTTTTTCTTTTTTATATGCCATTCATTAGAAAATATTATGAACTATTTTTATTTTCAAAATAATCTGTATGTCAATTTTTCCTAAATTGCTATTTGGAAGATCTTTTCTTGTTTTATTGCTTTAGAGTTTAAAACAGCTCCATGATTCTATATCCTGACTTTATTTGGAACTTGAGTATAAATACTCATATTTACAATAAATTAGGAGGAGATCAGTAGATTTATTAATAACTCTGGGCCAATGGATATGACTGTATTTGTGTGATGAAGTGATTGATCACCAATAGTTTAAACAATGGCCTTTCAAAGATGGTTTAATTGTATTAGATCATATGGAAAAAAGTACTTGCAAATGAGGATAAACTCTAAATTATGAGATGTGGAGATAATTCTGGATTATATGATTGGATCTCATGAAGTCACACAATTATATGAGGATCACAGGGGAATCAAAACACCTGTAAGATCCAGGGTTTGGAATGACACTTTTGCAAGACAAAGGAAGATGATAGGAATTAAGGAACTCAGGAACCATAGTTGAGGCAAACAAATCAATTGCTCATCTGAAGGCTCCAGAAGGTTAGTAACTCTGATTGTAAATCTTTGTTCTTCAGAACTCTGTGAGAAGAATTTTGTGTTGCTTTAGACAATACTTTTGTGATGATTTGTCACACAAGCAATAGAAAAACATCTCACTACCTTCTTAATTGTATTTCCTTTGTGCTGCTACTTTCCTCATAGACAATTTACCAGTCTTTTGGTCTATTTCTAAAAAAGTCTTGATATTTGCTTTTTCTTCTTTTCCACTTCAGAGGTCTTGGATTTTTCTATTTTTTCTCACTTCTTGCCCTATTTAAAAAAGAACTTGTAAGAAGTCTTACTTTACAGCACTTTCACAATTTCATCGTCTTAATATCCATTTAGATATTTTTATAATTATCCATTTAGAGTCATAATTATCCATTTAGAGTCAATTATGTAAATTGAAAGAGTCATCACTATTATTTCCACAATGTAAACTTGTATTTTACAATTTCTAAGTTCTAATTTGATTATTGCATTTTTGTGATTATTTTCCTTGGAGCAGGAGTGATATATATGCTGAATTCACATATATCTGAAATATCCTGTCTTTTCTCTGATAGGAAAGTAACACTCTGAATCTATCTCTTTTTGTTGCAAGTGACATGCCATTGACTATTAACTTTAATAATGCAAATATGTCAGGTATTAGTCAATTATCTTCCAATAACATTACATTACTTGCTCTTATAGAAGTTGATAAGAATTTCTATTTACTGTTAGTATTAAAATTTTTTGATAGGCTATATCTAAGAAAATGACCCCTTCTATTAATCTTTTCTGGAATTCAGGAAACATATCAGTCTTCAGGGTTATATGTTTTTTTCAAGTAAAGGAGATTTTCTTTATTCATGCAGATACTACCTCTCCTCTATCATTTCCTTTATAAGTTATTGATGACCTTTTTTACACACATGAAAGTTTTCCTGCCTCTGCTATCAATCATCATCTTTTCACTAGGGTTTGCTTCATTATGTACTGTTTTGACATGCTTTGTATGTTTTGTAATTCTTTCAATAGATTTTCCAGATTAATTTACTTTCAATCGTAATAACTTTTTTTTTTGTCTTTTTGTGATAGGGTTTCTCTCTGTAGTTTAGTATGGCTTTAATTCACTTTATACCCCAGGTTGACCTCGTACTTGTAGCAATTCTCCTGCTCAGCCTCCCAAGTGGCTGGGATTACTTGTATGTGCCACCACATCTGGTCTATAACAATTTTTTGTTTAGATTGATAAATTTGAATTGAAAATTTGTTTTCTTTCTGTTACCATTCTAAAACATTGCTTATATTTGATTTTGTTCAAATATAAGATTTGAAATGCAAGATTATTTCATTGATCTCATCAGATTTTACTATCAGTTCTTCTTTGAGATGGCTTGCTCTCTCTCTCTCTCACTCTCTCTCTCTCTCTTTTCTGTAATTGTGGCTGTTTTTGTCCACTGATGTTTTCTGCTTGCTCATGGTTTCAAACATACTGTCATCATAAACAAGAATAATCCCTGCTGGCATACATTAACCACCAGAGGAACTGGGAACATCTCAGATCAGCAGATAAATTAATGGTCCCATAAGCTTGTTAAACATCTTATTCCTGGCAGGCAAACAGGACCTTTCCCTGAAGACACTCAAATTTTTCTCTTGGTTCAATAATATCAGAGTTTAGAATAGCCTTGTTTGATTCAGTCTTCAAGGTCAAATTGAATCTTTTCTGTTATTTGGGAAGTATCTTGACCTGTGAAGTATTCACTCTACTTATGGTTTAAAATTATATTGTTTGCTTGATTAGAAAAATAGAAAGTATCTTTACCACTTTTCATTCCTGTGCTTGGAAGACAACGACTGCACCAAACTTCATAAGCATGTGTTAAACTAAAACACATTCTATGTTAGAATGACTAGCTCAAAGAACAGTCATGAAGCAGAATTCAGTTTGTTTAGCACAAAATGTCTATCAAATGAGAAATTTATTTCTTGGCACTTACATGAATGGAAGGATCTGGAATGACTGCCAGACCTTTTTCTGTCTTGCAGAATGCCTTTCTAAGTCAACACAGAGGAAAAGATACTGAGAAATGTGGCAGTGTTCCTGAGTTTGTCTGAAAGCTGTGACAGCACTGACTTCTCAATTGTGTGAGACAATAAGTGCTAGAGAGTTTCAAAAATAATTCTAAAAGTAAAATAAATAATGAATAGTTACAATCTGAAAGAACTTGTTCAACTCAAATCTAGATTTTAGATAGTGAATCTTAACTACCACAGAAGTTCTACTTATAGTAGATACCAATTGCCCAGTTATATCCAAGGCTGACCATTATCCTGTCATCTAAGCCTATAGATTACTTTTTTCATTCTTGAATTTTGTATAAATAGAATATATAAATATTTTGTCTGGTTTCCTTAGCTCAATATTTTGTTTGTGAAATGTATCAATATATTCATAGTTAGATTATTCTTAATATACTAGAATAAATATATGAATATACTAACATTTACTTATTCATTTTTGTGCTCATAAGCTTTTGGTAACTAGTTTTCTTTGGAAGCTATTTTTTATAGTAATGTGACTATACTGAAAAATGACGTTGGTGAACTTTTGTATGCATTTTTATTCATATTCCTTTTGTATCCTTCTGTTATATCAAACAATAGACATACGCAATGCTTTACTAAAATGTTGACCAAGTTCTCTAATAATTTTAAGAAACTATACTCTTATTAGCAGTATGTGAGAGCCTATTTCTTCAACATGTTTATTAACTCTCACATTTTTATTAAAGGCTCTTTAAACATTGAGTTTTCTGTAGATTACAGCTGGTTTTAAAGGTTAAAATCTTCCTGATTAGCTTTCTTGTCCTTGCTATTATGTTATGGAGGAAATCTGAGAGAGAAGATTGCTCATTCATGTTGAACCCAAGCATCTATCATTCTGGAAAATTTCAAATATTCCATTATTTTCAATATAATAAAACAATTCATGCACACATACATGTAATATATTATTTTAGTAAGAATTATGTAGAGTTCAGGCTCATATTTTTGCCCCAGTTGGTTAAAAAATTTTGGCAGTACTGGGGGTTGAGCTCTGGAGTTCAGTGATTATGTTGTGAATATTTAAAATATGCAACATGACATTTCAAGATATATATGAAGTGAAATATTTGCCAGTACAGATCAAATTAAAATTAGTTCTAATCTTGTAAAATTACCTATTTACTCCCATGGCAAGAGCAGCTATAAATCTTATTATCAAAAGTCATCATTACAGTGTACTGTTGTTGACTATTACTTTCATATTGTATTAGATCTTTCTACTAGTCACCTTACCATGGTAGTATTTTGTATCCTATGATCTACATCTCCCCTTTCTTAACCAAAAAATATTAATCCCATCATGGATATACCTGGTAAATTCATAAAGTAAGTTTGTTTCATTAGTCAAACATTAGGCTTGTCCAAAATCTCACAATCAAGGCTATATCCTCTTTCCATGTGGAAAAGATCTATTCCAGAGGCTTCTTCAAAAGAAATATACATATGTACATACTTATCTATCTATCTATCTATCTATCTGTCTGTCTGTCTCTCTTTGCGTTTATTAACATTGTCATCTGCTGGTTGACCACAACCACTCAGAATCTGCTTTTCTACCCTTCTCTGGATATGAAAGATGGGAAAATATATTTAAATTTGGTGACTGAGAACTGAAGATGTGTGAATTTGTCACAAGGGAACCTAAATATCAGTGATAGGAAAGAAAAAAAGGAGATGTTGAGAAAGAACATGTAATCCACCCTAACATCTTGCTTATAATTTAAATTTTAGTTTTTAACACTAAAACATATAACTAAAGGAAAACTATTTTTAGTATACCTCTAGACTCCTGACTACAATTTCTTTTTTTCATTTTATATTCATTATTTATTAAAAGTGTTTTAAACATACAAGATTAATTAACATTTTACAGCCCAAAGTTCTAGAAAATATAACACTTCAAAATAAACACGTGCGTTTCTAAAATGATGATCATGTTGGGATGATTTCTTTCCAAGTGCCTTAAGAATGTTGATTTTACAAGTTGTTCATATACATAAGACAAACCAGGATAAGTAATCTTACCTAAGACATATGTGGGCAGGTCTAACAAAAACGCAGCTATAAAATGATAAGCTATGTTCTCCCTCTTTTTATAGAAACAAATTCCACATAGTGATGATACATGAACTAACTTCTCCTTATAATCTTTTAAACACAGTGATGAAGCAAAGAAGGAAAACCTAAAATAATAGAATTGGCAAAGTACCTAGTTTTTTCTAGATCATGTAATATACAAATATATATTCATTATCTAATTATATCTTCACATCAACTCTTAGAAAGTTGATATGTCTCAGTGAGTTTCACAGTATATTTCAATGAATATGAGTAAAACTAGATAGCTGTAGGTTAAATATTTAAAAGCAAATCTGTGGAAAACCAAAGTCCTTACTAATTTATTTATTGGTTAGTTACTGTGTCAGAATCTAAAAGAATTTAGGAAAGTTGCTTGTTGAATTCACATTCTTTTGTAACATGTACTAGCTTAGCTAAACTTAACCCTGTGGAACTAATACTGGTAAAAAAATATATGCTGTATTCAAGATTCACAGACCCATTGTTTTGTAAATACAGAAATAAGATCAAGGAGATCATCAGAATCTTGGGAAAAATTGTGTAATTTTATTTGCTAACTTATTTGCTTATTTTCTTTTCTCCTACTTTTCCTATCTTTTTCTTTTTCATTTTGTTTTTTATTTGACAAAGGGTTTTGTTTGGTTGCCCAAGCTTATAACAAACTAATGGGCTCAAGGAATCTTCATGCTTCTATTTGCAGAGTAGCTGAGACCACACGTATTTTTGTTGTACCTGATCCAACATTTCACTTCTTATACTAGTCTGCAAGTCCTATACTATTCCGTAATGTTTTAATTGCTATATCATTAACCATTCAAAAACTTAGAAAGTATAAATACTAAGCATAAAATTTTACAACCTTAGGTCTGTGAGCTAATTATAGCTCATCTGGTCTAGCTCATCTCTAAACTATGGATTGGGCAGTATCTGTTGGATGTGTGTCTAATTTTCCTGTGACCAGTACTACTAAGAATACTGATAGGAGCCATTTAAAATCTCTTATGGGAGGGACCAAAAACTTCAACTTGATTGAGAAAATCTGCTTCCCTTTAATTGGAGAGGAAACAAAACTTCACAAGAAAGAGATGCCTTACATGGTAATGTTTCTTCCCTATCTTCAGTCCTAGTATGATACCCAGGTTAAATCTTTACAATGCCTGAAGATAGAGAAAGCTTTTCTGATGCTGAAATAAAGTGACTGTTCAGTGAAAGAGTTGCTTCATTTGATTAAAAAATACTGTCAAAAAACCCCACACATGTTTTGAAATATGACTTATGGATGACGATATTAAGATTTCAACACACATATATTTAGGGGATGTGCTCAAACCATACCACAAACCTTTTATCTTAAGTAACTGATACATAAAACATAAACCTGGTAGGTAGAGGTTTCCTTTTGTGTCTGGTATGCGAGCCAGCACCATTCTTTGAGATTTCAAAGAATGCCTTATCTAATCACCCAAAAAATCACACTTATACATGTCATGTGAAAGGAAATGCAATAATCCTTAGATATCACATATTCCCACTGAACTTGCCAGCCTCATAGAAAATTGGAATGGTATTTTCAATGATGAACATAAGTTGTCATTTTGTAAGCATGTGTAGTTCATGGGAAGACTTCTTTTTAAAAAAATCTATACTTTAATTGAAAGTGGGTATTTTAATGCAGCATATGAAGAAGATTGACCAACACTGTGTGAGAGTCATAGTGTAGACTCTCACAATAGAAAGAGTAACCTATGGCTTTGAGGAATAGAGGTACAAAGAGTGTTAGTGTGTAAACTATTGATACTTATACTGATATATTGATGGGTCTTTCAACAGTTTCCTCTATCAACCAACTTATTTGTTTACATGGGTAGGATTTTCCTGGAATAATAAAGATGTACAAATGAAGGCAATAAAATAATAAAACTTATTTTAGAAAATAAATCATGTAAAGAAACTGATTCTTAATGCTCTGCCACTTCTAATTGTATCCAACATTTCTTCATAAATGTCTCTTTAGTATCCTACTGAATCATTTTTATAATTAAAGCCAGTAATGACCACATTCTATGGAGTTTTAAGACTATATAATTTTGTAATTTCTTATAGAAAAGGAATATTAATTATCAAAAATCATTAAATAAGTGGTTTTAAATAATTCTTTACTAGTTAAGTATCAGAGCAAACTCATGTCTGAGTATAATTTTAACACAAAAATTTGATATTTCTCTTTGGATTGCAGGTTCATATAGGTAGAGCTATATATGGGAGAAAGGAGCATGCTTGGAACTGCCAGGCCTGTATTAGGTTTGGAAGCACACAGTAGAACCATCGTGGTAAGCTAGATGTCAACAGCAAGTAAGAGTGTACTGGTGCCAGG
>PVJX010037959.1:0-16642 GCA_004027295.1 Dolichotis patagonum
AACAAGTGCAGTTGGTTACCCTGTAGAAAATGGATCTAGGTACAATTTAGTCCTCACAGAGGCTCTTGTCAGACTGCACAAGCAACCCATAGTAAAAAAGCAGAATTAGTGGTATTAAATGCAAACTCTGCTGGGTGTGATGGTATACATCTGTGTGTATCAGCTATTTAGAGGGCTGATGCAGGAAGATTTCTTGAAGCAGCAGAGTCGGACTCTGTCTCAAAGAATGAAGATAAAATAATAAAATAACAGCAAACCCTTCACTAATTCCATCCAAATTGAATCCGTATAAATGTGAAAACACATCTTTCTGAATTCACCTTTTGCTAAATTTGTATTCTTCTATCAGATATCCATTTCTGCAAAATATACACTGCTTCTTCTTTTAGCCATGGAAATGATTGCTTTATTTAGACATTTAAGAGAATATGCAAAATTGAAACATTCATACATTGCTGGTAGGAATATAAATGGTACAGACACTTTGGAAAACATTCTGGTAGTACTTCAGATGTCAAACATAGAGTTATCATATGATCTAACAATTCCATTTCTTGGCATACAACCAAGAGAAATAAAAGTATACATCCATATAAAAATATATAGAAAATATTCACAGTAGTATTCATAGTAATAGCCACACATTGAAAAGATTCCAAATATCTGTCTACTGATGTATGCATGAATAAAATCTGGTATGTCCATAAAATGAGATCTTATTCAGCAATAGAAAAATATGAAGTACTGACACAAGCTAGGTAAATCACAAGTTGGATGACCCTTGAAAAGATGAAATCAAGAAATCAATTCATTTTTATGAAATGTCTGGAATGGGCCAAACCGTAGAGACAGAAAATGAATCAGAGTTTGCTTACAATTGGGAAGTTTGAGGGGTGGACCAGTTCTGTAAGAATAGGTTGACACAACAGAGGGGCTCCTAATGTTTTGTCTTCCCCATGCACCTGCTAATCCATTGGCCATGAGACTTGGCAGGAGCCGGGCAGATGTCAACACCGTGCTCTTGTACTTCTCAGCCTCTAGAACTGTGGGCCAATAAACTTATCTTCTTTATAACTCACTCATTCTGAGGTATTCTGTCATAGCAATAGAAAATGAACTAAGACAGTACCTAATAATGTGCTTAGCACATTACAGGCATTCAATAAATGAATGAATGAAGTGAACACCGGATAAAGAACATATTCAAAGGATACCTTTAACCTCAAAAGTAGCCTAGAATTAACAGGGAACATTTCAGGTGAAGGGCCTCACTCCTGTCCTGTGCCTACACATTTTAGATCGAAAGTAGTATAGAAGAGTTGCAGTAGTTAAAAGTTATGAGTGGATGAAGTTGTCTCTTCAGCATGAGCAATACTCAAAGCATCAGGAAGTCCGAGTGGATCTAAGCCTGCAGCCCAGGTCCTGCTGATGTGTCCCCTACCCTAAACAGCTAGATATCAATTCATTGGTGCTGAATCACTGGGAGGAGAGGGGAGCAGGCCAGGGGCCAGGCAGCTCCTGTACAAAGATGAGAGACTCAGGATCATATGTATTTTCCAACCGTGGTAGTTTAATAACTAGCATGGCTATTATATATCAATGTCCAGTGGCTCAACACCCCTATATCATTGCATATAGACAGTACTATGCCTGGTAGAGGCATGTAGTAAGTAGTTACTCAAAGAATGAGACATATAATAATTATAATTTCAATCATTAACCATTTGCCCAAAAAGAAGAAAGAGAGAGGGAGAATCTGAAACTTGGCTTCTACTGTAAACTTGTAACTGTTAACTGTAAACTTGTCACCATGTAAAAGCAGATTGGTAAATATGGGCGTGTGACCTAAGCCGCTCTATTAAGACTCAATCCTGACTTTTAGCTTGAATCCCCCCAACCACTCAGCTCCTCCAATCACCCCTGTTACCAAGCTAGTTTGGGGAGCTGTCTAGCCCCCAAGAAGGGGAATCTGTCAAGACGGAAGCACAGGGTACCAGAAGCAGGACATGAGGATTGTCAGGTGCTGTAACCTGAATGAAATCCTACATTCAGCTGTGCCTGAAGAGCTTACCTGAACCTTTCAGTTAAATGACCTCACACACTCCCTGTCTTTCTTACAATATTTGATTTACTTTTTCTATTTTACTTTGTTTTGTTTTGCCTTTGCAATCATTACGTCCAGTCTAATTCAGGCGGAAGGAGAATCTCCATTAGGAAAACCCCCCCACAAATCTCCTACCTTTCACAGCCCATGACATCTTGCCAGTTCATTTTGGTAACTCACCTCTCGCCAAGGAGAACATTTGATAGATTTATGAATGTGGGGAAGTCCAGGGTATTCATGACAGGGTAGGCATGGATAGGAACAAGCAAGGTGTCGTCTCCCTAAAATTAGTGAGAAAAGGTGAAGTTAAACGTTTTGAAAAGTTTAAGTTTATCTCGTACGCTATCATAAAATTTTCCCTTAAACTGCAATACTTAAGTACATTAGAAATAGAGTTTTCTTCGACATAAAGTGTAGAAGATGTGAGGTATATTTCACTGAAATGATGTTCACTGTCACCGAAGGACCTGAAGAGAATGACGCCTTCATGTAGATATGATGACCATTCTATTTGCTTCTGAGTCAACAAGAGCTGAGACATTCTTCAACAGCACGTGAGAAAGCAAAACCAGCACAGTCATCTGATTTGAACAGAGCAGAATAGAGAGCAATGTACTGGCAAAAGGGCACAGTGACCTGGTTCTAGTTCTGCAAAACGCATCAGCTGCGGCAACACCTTTAATCACTTCTTCCTTTGTAAAATGGAGACAATCATACCTTTCCTCAAAGGTATTTTTAAGCAGGAAAGCAGGTGATGATAGTAAAAATTCAGAAGTGCTACCCACAAACGGGCCAGTGCTATGAGCACTATTGTAAGTGGCAGGACACATGCATTACTATAAATGGCCCACTACCCAATGCTTAGGTCTAGAAATTTTTCTTCTGCTGAGTAGAGAATATCCATTCTGAAAATGATATTCTGGTTTCATTTTTTGACATTTAAAAATATTAAGCCAGGTGTGGTGGTGCACGCTTGTAACACTTGGGAGACTGAGGCAGGAGGATTGCCGTGTGTTCAAGGCCAGCCTGGCCTAATCACTGACGCCAAGGCTAACCCAAACTGCATAGCAAGATCCTGTCTCAACAACAAACAAACAAACAGAACAAAAACCCATTAAAACTCACACAAATAACAATGGTTTGTCACATTATTAAGGAAATGTGTTTCTTGATCTAAAATATTTGAGGTGTCTTAGATTTGAAGATTGCTTCTTCCTTAGTGTAGAAGCATCACCAATATGATGCGAGTCAATGAGAAAATTCTGTCAATTCATAAAAATTAAGTTCATAAGTTTCCATGACTTTTATAAAAAAAGAAAATTAAAAATAAAATGTCTTTATAAGTCACTTTGTTGTACGGATTATAAGCAATAAAAGTAAACTCATTGGCTAGCACATCCCCTTGTTCCGCTTCAGGTTTGAAACATTAAGAACATAGCTAACTTTGAATTTTCTTGAGTTTCAGATCTGGGTTTGCAATTGAGAGAAAGGAAGGGGTACAGATGGCCATTTTAAGAGAACTGCCAACAAGTGTAGCTGGTTCTGGAGGTCAAAGTGTGACATGGAGGACCTAGAAGAGACTCAGGAGAATCCCAACCCCACGGTGTCCGAGGTCAGGCCATGAGACCTGCAAGGCTGCCTCCGTGAATCGTGCTGTGCTGTTGAGACTCAGGGCAGTTGCCAATCTATAATACTGACTGGATGGTCACTCGCTTTTCAGTCTACCCCTAGGAGAGCACATCGCCACACAGTAAGGGAGTTTTGGGCACAGGGCTCTGGGACACCTGCAGCACACAGTGCCCTGAGTCTGCCTAGGTTCTCGGAGGTCCAACACTGTCCCAACCCAGGTTCTCAGCAGCCCAGCACTGTGTGACGGCTGGATGGGTATGCGTGTCACTGAATAGCGCCTTTTCACGTCAGTCGAACTGGCGCCTGAGGAACACCTGGCACCAGGCTGAGGAAGCTCTGTTGGGCCAGTCCATCGGTCTCTCCCTTCACTGAGTGCTGCCAACTCCCAGCAGAAACAGTTGGAGGAGACTAACCTTACAGTGAATGCGGATGCAGTCATAGTAGTATCGCCACTCATCTGGAGAAAATGTAATGGTGACTGAGAGGGACAAGCCAGGGATGAGGCGGTGTTCCTGGAAAGCAAGTTGGTTCTCATTGGGACAAGCCCCAGACCGCACAGACCACAGCCCTGTGAGTGACAACACACAACAGTTCCATAGCCCGAACAGGCTTGAGACCTAGAAACCCAGCAAAGAGCAGCTTGGGGAGCGGAGATGGCCAAGGGCCACTTACCTTTTTCTCATAGCTGATCTGAAAGTATTTGGTTTGTGGGGGTAAAATATGAACATGTGTGTCTTCATCAGAAATGTTGGCCAGGTGCTGGGCGAGAGAAAGACATGTTTAGAGCCAAGACACTGATTTATTTATTTGTATATTCATCTCCTTATGCATTTATACCTCATCTTTTTCCTAAATGGATATGAAGAGACATATTTTTTAACTTTGTGAAAGAGTTGAAGTTTCTCACATACCATTTAAAAAATAACAAAATGTGCCCATGTGCCTATTGCTCTCCAAAGAATGATACCAGGGTCTGTAACCCTATGGCCCCCAGAATATATGGTCCTCTAGAGGCCTCCTCAATCCTGGAGGCTTACTGTGCGCACTTTCTGTTGAACTCAGTCTGGTCCTGAGAGTCCCCTGAACTTAAAGGTCAGCCACCAACTCCCACAGGCTAATTCCAGGCCACTGGCTTGGGGCCAAAGGACACTCAGACTCTCAGAAAAAAGGAGAGAACTGTGGCTGGGGCAGCCCCTCACCCATCCTGGGCAAATGGCAAGGGCTGTTCGGACAGCAGTGGAAGGCCATCATGCAAAGGCAGAATTTTCTCTGAGGAAAGAGAGGGTTTCCCCGCTGTTTGACAGGGAAGCAGGAACTTTGAGCTTCAGAAATCTGGGCTTCGCCTGTGCCACACAGGGTTGAGTGGCCTTTGGTTTCCACAGTCCAGGCCAGAGGCTCAGCTTGTCACTGGGGCTCTGAGAGATTCATTGTCTGAGGTCTTGTATTCATTAAGGTCCTAAATTAGACTTTACACATTAGCTCCCAAGGAGACCGTAGTGGCATTTGCCTGTGTTAAAAGTTCTTATTTTTGCATGGGAACATTCTTGAAGTACCACAATTTTGACTTTGTTTGGTTATATATATTTTTTTCATTTTTAAGTATGCTAAAAGTTTAGAAAGAAAAGCTTCCTGGAGGCCCTAGAGAGGCACAGTCTCAGTGAAGGTTGTGCTCTCAGGGACCCAACACACAAGGGTAGTTCTTCATGAGAGACGGAAGGATAGATGTGCCGGGCTGTCACACTCAGAGCCTTGGGTGGGATCTACATGGAGGTGAAGCGGTTCCTGGGACTAGAGGGTTTGAGAAAGACCTCTATCCTCACACTGGTCATGGGGCTGGAAGTGGGGGACAGTAAAGGCCTTGAGCTGGGAGTCCAGGGAGACCAGGGAGTGGAAGCGGCTCTACCATCAATCATTTACCCAGAAGTCATCCAACAAGGACAGCAAAACAGACGAGGATGTACAAATGGGTTTTAGCATGTCCCCTTTAGAAGAAACTAGTGATCTGTACTCCTAGAGTCCATGGCGAGCACCGAAAGATCCCAAACCGGCATCTCTGCTCCAGAAGCAGCAGCTATGGAGCTTCAACGATGTTCACCACAATAGCCAGAGGAGCTTCTGTTAGCAGGAGGGATGCTGAGAATGTGTGGATTACCTGGGGTAATATTGTTCTGCAGTTTCCACTTGGTATATGAACAACTGCATCTAGAGACCCAAATATCCTTTAGAGTAGCACTCTGAAAGGTATTTCAGCATCCAAACTAGGGTCTTTAAGCACCTCCTCTCAGTGGCACATCCTCTCAGAGAAAATCAGTACTTCACCCCAGAATACGGAGCCCAATTTCAAACAGCCCCCTCTAGTCTGTCTTACCTTAAAAGTGTTTTACCTTAAAAGTGTCTTACCTTAACATGTGTGTTAGTCATGCACTTTACCCTAAAATTTTGTTCTGTACAGCATTTTTTAAAATGTGAGAGTAAAATTGATGCTCTAGAATGATATACTGTGTTTTTACTGTGCTTTCAATTCCTCCCATTCCCACACCTTGAGGAGAAACCATCAAGATTCATTGCCCTAATTTGAAAAGTAAGATTTGGGCATCCTTAAAAGCTATAATAGGGAATTAAAAAGTAATATCAGTATTTTTAAAAGCCAGAAGGAACCATTTCTTTATTTAAGACAAGGCTTCATAGGCTAACAATTTTGTTTGTGGCTGCCAATGGGAAAATTGATGGGTTGTTTACTTAATAAATATAATTTCCCAGGCAAAAATCTTTCCTCAAAGAGGAAAAGTAATGTAAGAGGTATTGATTTTGAGAACAGTGGGACCATTATTTCAAATTTTAAAGTACTTCAAAGCAGTGATTTCACCATGAATGCAAGTAAAATGGTTTGGTTCCTTTAGCCAAACTTGGATCGATCCCAAACGTTAATGAACAATTTATTGTGGTTTTAAACACACAGTCATTTCACTCTTGGGCAATTTGCATAGTTTCCTGTAGCAAGATCAAGATAAAAACTGAGTTGTTGGATTTTCCTCCTTGTTTGGCAAGAATCTCAAGGTAATCACTTTAGGCTTCCGCTTAACTTTGCTGGTGGAAACAGAAGGCTGGCTCTTCCAATATCTCTCAGCGTGTTATTAAGATGAAGTAATTTTGTACTTTTATCTATTTGTTTGTTTTAATGCCTGATAGAAGTGGTATGATTCGTGAGCCTTTGCCAAGTCAATCTCTTCCACAGAAATATATTCAATATGATTCCTTCTTAAGAATTCTTTGAGCACCTTCTGTGTGTTGGACAATGTGGTAGGTGCTGAGGGACGGGCAGTACAAGTGACGGATGTTTTTCTGTTCTCCAGCAGAGTGAAGCAGAGTTGAGGCTTCAGATCTTTTTCAGTAATTAAATCAAACTCCCATGCTCCTCATGCATTCTCAGTGGAAGTGCCATGACCCACCGAGGGAGTGAAAGCTGTTTCTTGGGAGCACAAATCAATTCTAGGTATTACAATGGCTTTAGGAACTTCCAAAGCTCAATCTTGCCTGACAAAAGCTTATTTCTTACTATTTTTTTCTCATTAATATTTTCTTAGGGGGCTGGAGATTTAGCAGGTATAAGTGCCTGCCTGGTAAGGTTGCTCTGGTACCAAAAAAAAAAAAAAAAAAATTTCTTAGGGGATGGTAAAGAAAGAAAAGGTGGAAACACCATTTATCTCCAAAATGCCATGAAATTGGTCTCATTTTTCTCAAGCACATAATTCCTGTATGCAAAAACAATCCATTAACTTCCTCTGCTATTTGAATTATAATAATATTCTATATGTTACGATTTTCATGCCAACCCACGTCTCCCACCTTTTCTATCCTTACTTCCTGCCACACATCATACAGTCCAGGTAAATCAATCCAACTACAGAGTGAGCTCCAAAAGTGCTACATGCCAGCTCATCCCGAACTTCTAGTGATATCTCTGCATGTGTAGAATGTCTTCTCCCTACTCCTCTTTTTGCTTCTGTGTGAATAAATGCTCCCCCAGAGTATTTTATTTTTTATTTCTTCATGTCACCTTTTTATACTTGGGAAACTCCTTGATTTTGTTCACCTTAGCATTTCCCACAATGCCTCGGTACTTTGCTTGGTACATAGTGGATATTCTTACTAACCATGCATGGAATTAAATGGAAGAAAATGGTCCCTCTATTAAGAACATAATATATACCAAACACTACAACTTTATTGCTGATAAAATAATAGATAAAAATTGGTCAATTAGATAAATAGTAAAGTATACAATTCATATAATTAAAATTATGAAAAGAGAAAAATTATTTTAAATTTAGTAACATTATTAGAATCATTGACATTATACTAAATGAAAAAAAAGCCAGTTCAAAAAGCTGCTGTTTATTTTAGCATGGTTACTTTTTATATTACCAGATAATTACTGGCTCTAATAATTGACACCTTGTGAAGACTTAACATTTTTTGAAACTATGGGAATCTTAGCAAGCCAAATAGAACTTACATAATTCCAAAGAAAATATCGTAAGGAGGGTAAGCCCTCTTACCCTGTATGTCCACAAGAGAAAAATTCCCTAAAGTTAATCACAAAATTATAAAACATCTATCAGAAAAAGAATTGTGACTTATTTTATTAAGATTACGATATTTATCTGGGCCTAGTGGCACGTACCTAGAAACCCAGGTACTTGGGGCACTGAGGCAGAAGGATCCCAAGTTCAAGGCCAGCCTAGGCAACTTAGTGAACACTGTCTTGAAATGAAAAGGGAGCAGGGGCTGAGGATGTAGCTGAGTGGTAAAACACTCACCTACCATGTGCAAGAATCTGGATTCAAGCCCCAGTACCATTAAAAGAAAAAAAGCATTACAATGCTCACCAGGTTGATACAATATACCTTCATAAAAAACCTGAGCTGTTGTTTTGTTTAAAAAAGGAATTGACAAACTGACTCTAAAATTCATATGCAATTTCTACAGTAACCATGTGCTGCAATACCATTAAGAGAGACATACAGATAAGTGGGGTAGAAATGAGAGTCCAGAAACAAACTCTTACATTTACAGTAAATTAATTTTAACAAGAATGTCAAGGTCATCCCACAGCGAAAGAAACAGTCTTTTCAAAAAACACTGGAACATGAGTAAGATTGAACTTGAACTCCCAACTTATTCAATACATAAAAAATAAAATGAACCACACAGTTACATTTAACAGCTAAAACTATAAAACAATTAGAAGAAATCTTTATGATCTCAGATTTATCAGTGGATCCTTAGAAGTGACATCAAAAGCATGAATGACAAGAAAACAATCAGACAATTGGACTTAATCAAAATTAAAATCTTTTGTGCTGCAAAGGACATTGTTAAGAGAGCTAAAAGGTAGCTCATAGAATGGGGTAAAATGCTTGCTAGTCATATATCTGACAAATGACTTTATCCAAAATATATAAAGAACTGAAAACTTGAAGATGAAGAAACAAATCACTTAAATATAAAATGCATAAGGGATTTGAACCAGTGTTTCTCTAAGGAAGGTGACAAATGGCCAGTAAACTCATAAAAAAGTACTCTGAATCATTAGTAATTAAATAAATGCAAATAGAACTACAGTGAGCTGAATGGTGGTCTTGAAAAGATATGTCACATTTTAATCCCAGAAACCTGTGAATGTGGCCTTATTGGACAAAAGGTCTTTACAGAATTTAGGCTGACACTTTTGAGATGAGTTCATCTTAGATTACCTGGTTACATGATTTCATTCACGTGAAATGCCCAGAATAGGTAAATTTAGATTCAGGAAACAGATGAGTGCTTATCTAGGATGGGACTGCGGAGGGGTGAAGGCCAGGGCTATGAGAGATAATACAGACTGGGGAGAGGCTGGTCATGGGTGTGAGGTTTCTTTTTGGGGTGATAAAATGTTCTAAACTCACAGTGTGCTAATGGTTTCACAGATATGTAAAGTTGTTAAAAATCACTAAATGGTATGAATACTGTAAAGTGTAAATTAATGCTATGTGCATTATAGTTCAACGAATAAGGAGCAAATAATAAAATCCTATTTTAGCTTTTGATATCTATTTGGCTTATAAACAGTGAGTAAGTATGAATAATACTTATTTTAGATCTATCCCACTGTAACCTAGACAAGAATGTTCAGTAAGGAAAAGTAAGCTCCCAAATTAATCATTAACCTTGGTCTTGATGCCATCTCCTAACATAGTCTTTTTGGGGTGGTGGTGAAATCCCAACACACAACTTTAAACACAAGTCTTCTTGCTAAGCGGGAATATTGAGATATGCTGCCCAATGTGACCGTGCAATCAGTCATGGAGGTGGGAGAGCTGACGTAAATGCTTTGGTACATTTTCACATAGCTTTGCACAGGGGAGACTCTGAAGTCACACAGAGCCTACTCTGGTCACCGTCCAGGTCAGTGAAGGGGACACAGTAGGACCAATCTTCCTTGTGTGTCTATGGTAAAGTCTCAGTCACTGCGGGCTCTGGCTACTTTGTGCCCAGCCTTTCATCTGTCTCTTGTGCAGCCTGCTCAGTGGGGCTGACTTCTCCCTCCCTAGATCTCACCAGTTCCTCCCTGGCCAGATGACTGATTTAGGTATAGGCATCCAAGCCCAAAGCGTCAGGGGAATGCTGGTGGAAACTCACAGGAAAGAGACAACCTTTTCCCTAGGAGGAACCTTCTGCAGAGAGGAAGTAATTTTTTTGCCTCATCTTTAAAGTTCATCATCATGGACCTACATTTCTAGCCCAGCACTTCAGCCAATTATGATGCTCTTTAGGTAAATGAATAATATAAATACAGAACAGTCATGTAATTTCATTATTATAACTAATTATAGCTCTTACAAAGTACCTACCAGAATCTGTTGGTGCTGTTTTTCTATTTGATAGCCTCCAAAATGCACTATGCCAGGTCTTGCTTGTATTACCTTATTATTCAGAAGTTTGGCATAAATCTCTATAAAAACAAGGTAGATAAGTACATATTGAGACATCACAGGAAATATTAAATTAAAGAAGATTCTATCAACATGGGATCTCTTTAATTTAGGACATTTTAAGCACATGTAAGTTTTTAGACACTCAATACAGCTGTCAACAAGATTAATTATGGTTCCAAATAAAGTGGATTCCTTTGCCTCTATTTTTAAGCATCACTTGGGAGATGCTCCCATTATAGCACAAATTCATATCATGTATATTACCCACTAAAATCATTTACTCTTCACATGTTATACACATTTTCTAATAAAACACCAACTTATAAAAACCGTATGTCCCATCTTTGCTCTAACACTGATACTACTTATTATGTGACAAATATGCAATTCAAAAAATCCAAACACCAAGTGTTTAATTGTATTACTGTGCATTTAATTTTTATTACTTGACTTCCTCAGGACAGCATTACAACATGATATAAAATAATCTTAAAGCTCTGAGTACTGCTGTAGACAATAAAGCTTTCAATTGCCTCTGTGGTAATGTGAATGGATTTTTTTTGAAGTTCCAAAGACAAGGCTAAAACAGATGAGCTCATAAATGTATCCAGATCTATAAATCTTTTTTGAGCTTTTTATTTAGACAGAAGCACGTGGAGAAAGCACTGAGACCCCACTGAATGACCTTTTTCAATTCTTCCCTGTTTTGTGTCAGGCAGGACTCTCATGCATTTGTTTATAATCCTCACGCCAACCCTATGAGCTATTATTTCCACAGTGCAGAAGAAGGAGCTGAGATTTAACAGAGCTAAGAAACTAGCCCACAGTTGACAGCCAAAAACCGAGCCCAGATCTGTCTGCTTCTAACCACTGACTTGCCTCCCTTGAAATGCTTGTGGCATCCAATTTCTTATAAACGATAACCTTGTGGCTTTGGCACAGACAGACACCCACATCCCATCCCTTTCCTCTCCTCAGGGCTGGGATAATCTGCAGCGTGTGGGAATTGTTTGGCGCTGTTTTCTTCTCACAGCTTTGTCACATTATCAGCTTCTGGCCAAACTGAAGGACTGGAATGGCATGATGATGACATTGTAGGGAGATGGGTGATTTCTCTTTCTTATTATTTGGCCATTTTTAAAGCGTTGAAATAATCATCACTCAGTACTTTTTTAATTTTGAAAGATTTTGTTTTAGGGCCACAAAGTAAACGTAAAACTAGCATTTTTCTGCTAACATCCAGATATGAAGCATGCCAATTTGCACTTGACAAGTTCTAGTGACAAGAGTCACACCAAATACTACATTTATTGATATTTAAGCTTGGCCTTAAAAGATGGGTAGGGCAATCACACGTAGTGACAAAGAGCTGGACGTGGGGCTGCCAGTTGAACACTAGCTGAACTGTGCCACGTCAAGAAAATTATGGGACTTCAGTGAGTCCTGGGTTCCCCAACAGTAAAACAGGAAAAGAACGTATTTCAGGGAATTGTTGTGGGTGGATTAAATGAGAATAATGCAAAGAAGATGATTAGCCGATTCCATAATAACTACAAAGTGACAAAAATACAATGTGTTTCAATTTTAAAAATAATTATAGTAAAAGACACACTGCCATTAATCTTTAATACTCACCCTCACTTCGAGCACACTTATCCCATCATTTTTACCATTTTCTGAAGCAGTTCTGGAAATCTTCTTTCTTGAATGTCTTTAGTTACATGGCTGTCTCAGTATCCTGAATTAATTCAACTGTTTACCTTTTAGGTAAACAGTTTTAGCTTTGGGGAAACGCCAGACGTTGCATAACGCCAGATCTGGTGAATAAGCCGACTGAGACGCCCTGTCATGTTTTTATGAGCCTGCCTTCCTGTTGGATGGCACTTGGCAGCCTCCTTCACTATATATTTTTTTTTTATTACACCTTGTAAAGACAAGAAAGGAGATTTACAGAACTACTTAAGAAAGAATGATTGGTGAGTGTGTTTGAAGTAAGAGGGAGTATTTTGAGAGCAATGTCTTTTAATGTAATACATTTTCAAACTTAAACACTCCTATTTTCTGATTACCCTGTGTATAGGATAGTCCAATGTGTGGAGACTCAGCACTAGAGTAGGAAAAGGCAGCAAGCTGTGAAATGCTGGTGGTCTGAAGCAGCAGGGTAACCCGTGCTGCAGCTGGGTACTCGTTGGGAATGGCACTGGCCGAGTTCAGATCCTGTAACTTCATTCAGTATGTAAGGAGAAGCGTCAAGGAACATTCAAGCAGGAGAGAGATGAGTCAGGAAAAGACAGGAGGAGGGTCTGGCAGGGAAGAAGTGCTTTCAACAGTCCCTGTGACCAATGAGAGTGAGAAATAGGCAGCAGAGGTAGATAGGAGAGATATAGAATTTGGGGCATAATTTACACTATAAAAATCTACCACTCAATTGGCTATATGTTAAAAGAACAATTATTCTTAATAGTAAAAAAAAAACCTATTATGAGCCTATAAACCAATATAGATAAACTGGCAGTGACATTCCGTTAGGCTTTCTGGATTTTGGATCTCCTGGGAAGGCCTAAGCTGTTCCCTAACCACCTACTTGATTCGAGGAGGTGATTCGGCACTTCTGCTCTTTTCTTGGGCTCCTCCACCAGGCTCTTCAAAAGGAGGGGCATTTCATTATTGAGGGGGTCTTCCACATTCTTTAATTCTCGGCTGGAGGCTTTCACTGCTGCCATTTTATCAAGGAAAATGAGTCTTTTTTCTAGAGTCACAGGTTATTTCCTGGAGAGAAAAGAGCAGCAGTATAATCATCCCCATGCACTTTTCCACCTCAGTTCTGACTAATGTACCTCTGGTTCCTGCATGGCTGACTGTGGTACAGGCCCTCCCTACCTCTTGTCTCCCTTAGCTACTCCCTTTCCACACACAGCTGGCCCAGTAATCTTCTTACACTACACATCACAACCCAGTGTGGGGTCACTGCTCTAAACCCTTCCATGGTCCTCCAGAGCTTCCCCCAAAATGTTCTCCTGAGATCTTCTGCAAGCACAGGAAGGCTCCCACAGTGAAGTAAATTTGGCAAATGCTGAAGCAGGAAGTTAACAGGGCGCCTCTTTCTAAGATTTCTCCGAATGGGTTTCTTAGAGGTACGTGCCTGTGGATCCTTTTCTCACTTGGGTCCACTGTGGGCAGGGCATTGGCATTTGTAAGTCACTTTGCTGGCGGCCCTCCTTGCCATCTGGAGGCCAGGAGATAGTGAAGTCAACAGTCAGCCGGATGTGGAGAGCTGAGCACAATCTCAGGACCTCTGCAGCTCGCAGCCTAGGTCGCCCCACTTCTCTCTGGGAGCCTCACCTTCCTTCAACCTTCTCATCTGAAACCCGTTTTCTCACGAAGTCCCCCTGGATCCCAGTACCCTTCAGCATTCTTTAGAAATTACTGCGGCTATTTCTCACTTGATGCTAACGATTGACTGCCTTATAACTGCACTTTACAGATACCGCTTTTGCTATAATCTTCCATAACTAAGACCCTGAAACTGGGGGCTTCGGTCGGACCAGGAGGCTGCTTCAGTGAAGCCCGCCAAAGTGGATGTAAAACTAAGGGTAAATCTGTGTTTTCCCTGAAGAAAGCTTCTGATTCCCAACAATCTACAGCATCAAGCTAAACACAGTGAATACATCACTTTCAGAAAGCAGTTTCTGCTGTCAGCTCCCCGTTGCCCCCTCTCACTAGCACCCCATTGCCAGCATCCCCAAAGGCTGTTCTGTTTAGCCCCAGCCTTCCTCCATCTCCTGGTCCCTCAAAATCCTGGCTCAACTTCAAGAAGGTACAGAGCTAAAAGGTGATCACGCAGCCTGCCTTCCACCACCGAACTGGTAGTGCTTGTCACCCCACCCGCTGGCTCCGGGCCTTTTCCTCTGACCCGGAAGCTGCGGTGGGGCCTGGCCACAGGCCGCCTCTCCTCAGCCCTCTACGCCCACCCCGTTCTCTTCCAAACCCTTGGGGCCCGACTTCTGCTCCGATCGGGCCAGGATGACTTGTGGCTGAACTTGCCCGGGGCTCCGACTGCCTCAGCCGCTCGGCAGTGGCGCTGGGCCGCCTCTGGGCCACCTCGGAGGCCGCTCACACTGCAGAAAGTTCCCAGGCAGGATTCTGCTAGAGCCAGCGCCTGCTCTCAGCGTCGCCATGACGACGCAGACGCGCTCCCGGGGGTGGGGGTGGGGAGCCGGGCGGCCCGGATAACATCTGAGGGCTCAAAGCTGTCTACGGAGCCTGGGGACGCAAAGAGAATGCAGCTTATGATATGCAAAGGCTAATGGATTGCCTGGGAGGAACTGAGAAAGTGCTGAGACACCATAAATAGACAGCTTGGGGGAAGAGACACCGGCCAGATGGGGCGAGGCCTTTCCCAAAGAAGTGTAGCCCTGGACAACACCTGGCTGCAGTTTGTGTCACGGAGGTAGAGTGAGTGCTATAAGGAACCTCTACACCTAGCTGCGACCATGATCCCATCACGGCCAATCTTGTTTCATCCCAACCTTTGCAGTACTTTGTATTATTTTGAAAACCACCCCATACATCATTTCATCTATAAATATTTCAGAATGTGCCTCCAAAAGATAATTCTTTAAAAAAAAACCTTAAAATTATAATAATTCTTTATATCCAAATACTACAATTAATGATAATTGTAATTAATAAAATTACAATAATTCCTTATATCCAAATACACTGTATTCAGTATACACTAGTTTCTCTTAAGATTATATAAATCTTTCACCTTTTACCAAATATACTGTACTCAGTTGTCTCGTCAATGTCCCCCAGTGTTTGTCAGTTTGAATCTGAATTCAAATACAGTAAAATTACACATTGGAATAAGATATGTCTTGTCTCTTTTAATTAATAAATGGTCCTCGATCTCTTTGTTGTTGCAACCTGTTTCTGTCTTGATACAGAGGTTTCGGGATTATAAGCATGACCTCCACCCCCTCCTCTGATGGCTGCCTTGGCCATTCTTCTCTGCTCATCCATGGACATTTCTCCTTCCCTAGGCGGCTCAGGTTTCCGTATTCTTAGGAGCTGTTTTTGTCTCCTTTACTTGTATGGCTTAATACTTGCTTGATGTTATTTATGGTTTTCTGTTGTTAACAAATACTAGACATCCAGTGAGGCTACGTGTTCTCTACATTGTTACTTTTTGGGCTGGATACGCCTCTTTCCCCACTGAGACTGTTCATTTTTTTCCATCTTTTTATTCTCCAATCCCTCTCACTGTCAACGTTATTACCAATTAAAAAGTCTCCATCTTTCAAGGCTAACACTAGGTAAGAGTCTCCATCTAATCTCCTTGTAGTCCTCTAGGCCAGACAGACTCTTCTTCCTCTGGGCTTTCAAAACATTTTTTCCACCGTATTTATCTCTTCATAGTGCTTATCTCTTTATATGCTGCACCCATAATTATTTGTGTATGTGTCACAGAATTCTTAGTAGGTCACCTCTACCTAATCTTTGGGTCTCCCATAACCCTTAACACAATTCTTTGCTCATAATGATTGCTCAGTAACTGTTGGCCAAGGGAGTGAAAAATTTCATTTGCTTATCTTACAGGTTTGGTCATTTCTGTTTTGTTGCTCCAATAAGGTTGCAGATTTCAAGAGAATAAATACCATGTTTCCCATAGTCCCAGATCTTTCTTCTTTCTTTTCTTTTTTTTTTTAAGACAACATAGGCCAACATGTTTATTCTAAATTTCAGAGCACTTTTTTTTTCTTTTTTTTTTTTTTTTGGTACTGGGGATTGAACTCACGACCTTGTGCTTGCCAGGCAGGCACTTATGCTGCTGAGCTAAATCCCCAGTCCCAGTCCCAGATCTTTCCATCCCAGCTCAAATCATGAGTTATTTATATCCAACTTCTGATGGGTATTGGGTAACATTTTA
>PVJX010037960.1:0-16624 GCA_004027295.1 Dolichotis patagonum
CTAGTACAGAAAAATTATTTGCCTCAGTGCAGAGGGATTAGGGAAGTCAAAATTGGAGCTTAGGTTTGAAACAGACAGGAGTTTACCAGACTAGGACAATAGCACACTAACAAGTCAGGAATGGAGAGGCTGCATGGACCACACAGGAGTAACATTTTAGTGGGAGAGTAAAGATTATAGATAAATGTAAGGAAATGTATAATCTGTTAGAGGTTAGAGGTATGAGTTGGCACGGGAATACAAAGGTTTTATATATATATATATATATATATATATAGATTTATATATATATATATATATATATATATATATACATACACATACAAAGGTTTTATATATATATATAGACCTCTCTCTCTATCTCTCTCTACATATAGTCTATGCAAGTCCTCTCTCTCTCTCTCTCTCTCTCTCTCTCTCCATATATATAGCATATATATATGGAGAGAGAGAGAGAGAGAGAGAGAGAGAGAGAGAGAGGGAGAGAGAGAGAGTGGACTTGCATAGAATTTTTTCAAATATCAAACTTACATGCTCCTCACAAAAGTAAAAGTCAGCACCAAAGAGTAAGTGATGGTATTTTCTAAATCAGAGACTATAAAACAAAACTCACTCTAAAAACTATAAAGACTATAAAACAAAAATCACTCTATCCTTATAAACTCCTACCTTCAGACTTCTACCTGGGACAGTCAAAAAATAATTGTGAGTTGACTATCATTTTTATTAGCTCATATTACCTAAGCTGTCTTTCAGATGCCGTAAAGTTCTGAAGTTTTAACTAGAAGTGGAAGGACCTGAAAATGAAGTCAGGAAAGGTAGGATTTCTTTTCCCCAAAGCTCCACCACATTTTTCTTTTTGCTGCTTTGCAGCTTGAGGTTGCCTAGATTGACTGGGTGACTATGCAGAGAAATATGCAATAGAACTTGGTATCCAAGACATATGAATACATTCTTGTTTTTATAGTTTAGTATAATTTAGTTTTTGCATTGAATTGGCTCTTTATTACAACATCCACAGTAATACATGTAATGCCAGAAATAGCTATCTTTGGAAATTTGGTTTATGAATGTCACAACCCACGTAATCAATTATTCCTTTTTGTCTCAATGGCTAAGAAGTTTACATCCAAATATATGGCCTTCTCTGTACAAGACCTGTACTGCAGATTCTGATTTCATCCTTGGTCTTGTTTATACTTCAGTTCTTCATCTCCCTGTTGCTTTGTTTTCTGGCAATGCTCATTGGAAATTTATCTTCTACTTGTAATGTTAATGTGAAAATACATATATGTAATATGTCAAGAAATCATAAAAACAAGATAGTTCGTGTCTAACAAACAGAATAAATCATTACCTGCACTTTACATCCATCTGTGTACATCTCCCTATAATTACTATCATGAAATTTATTATTCCCTTGTTATTTTTATATTGTTTTAGCACATTTTTATGCACGTCTAAGCAACACATGTCTTATGTTTTCCTGTATTTTGAGGCTCGGCATTTTTGTTTACCATGTGTTATATTTCTAAGATGAATGCATGTTTCTGTTCATCAAACTTTAGAATTTGGATTGTATTGCTTCTAGTTTGGGATTATTATAAAGAATATAACCTATCAAAATCTCTGTAGAGGTGTTCTGAGAAAAATGTGCAAGAATTTCTCTAAATAACATCTCCAGAGGTGAGATTGTATGGCCATGGGGTATGTAAATATTATACTTTGGTTGATAATGACAATTTACTTCCTCAAGTTTTAATTTATACTCCACTCAGAGAGTACCACAGTACTTTTATTGATGCATATCTTCTGTCAAGCTTTTTAAAGTTTTGCCTTTCTGGTAGGTGAGCAGTGCTATATAATTTCACTCTTACTTTGCATTTAAATTAACAAAAGATTTGCAAATCGTTTCAAATGTTTATTGCTTAGAGATAATTCATTTTCTTTGACAGGACTGTTTTATGAATGTAGCTTAACTTCTTCATGGGTTGTATGTCTTTTTCTTCTTCAGCTGTATTTTTTTATATATTGTAGACACTAATCCTTTATCCTCTTTACAAAAGGATTCTCCAAATTTGTGGCTTCATTTCCCCCTTTCTAGTGTATTTTGATGAATAATGGTACTTAACTACAAAACAATGAAACTTATACATGTTAGATTTTATGCTCAGATCTTTTTCTGACTTAAAACGCCCTCCCTTCTACAAGAGTTATAAAATTTTCAATTTTTCTAACTGTTTTGAAGTTTTGCATTTTATATTAGAGCCTTCTGGGATTTTTTTTTAATGTTATGATTTGATGATCTTTCCACATGAAAAATCAATTGTTTCTACTATGTTTTCCAGAAAAATCCTTCTATCCCCAAATTATAAGAAAAAGTACATCTGTCATATGCCAATATTTCATACGGCCAAGTCTCCATATCTACCAGTTCTGCATCTGTAGAACTCAACCAACTACAACTACAGTGAAAATATTTGGAAAAAACTTGTATCTGTATTGAATTATGTAAGAAATTTTTCTTGTTATTTCTTAAACAATGCAGTATAGTTGCTATTTATGTGATATTCACATTATATTAAGTAATCTACAAACAATTTAAAGTACATGGCAGTACAAACACTATACCATTTTATAAGACACATGAAAGGCTCTAGATTTGGGTATCCAAAGAGGTCACGAGGGCTGGAGGTTTAGCTCACTGTCCTAAGTGCCTGCCTGGTAAGCACAAGGTCGTGAGTGCAATACCCTGCACAAAAAGAAAAAAAAACAGGTCATGAAACTAACTCTGGAGGATATCAAGTTGAGAATCTACATGCATTCACATTTCTTGGGTCTCTATTCTAGTTAATTGCCTAATAGGCTTTTAATGTAATACTTAATTGGTAAATAATAATGGTTTATATCTATGCAATACAAAATAATATTTTAATATATGTATGGCCACTTCGTTTTTTTTTTTTTTTTTTTTTTTTTACCGGTACCAGGGATCGAACTCACGACTGCCTGCTTGCAAGGCAGGTGCTTATGCCGCTGAGCTAAATCCCCAGCCTCCCACTTCGCTTTAACTACAACATTTTCTTAATTATAAGAGCTTTAGAATATGTCAGTATGCAGAAGGGAAAATTCCCCCACCCCCAGACAGATAAATATCTATTAAAAATGACTCGTGTACAATACAATGCATACCATACAATGAAATTATATGGTTTATATGCTTTTACTGGGAAATCATGTATTTTTATTAGTACATGTTCATAGTACATGCATTTTACAATCATCTTCCGTAGTGAGTAGATATACACAATAAAACTTGCTTCCTGTTTTTTAATCCCCTTTTCCCAGCTCTGTCCTTACTCCTATAATTCTCCTTTACCCATTTTCATTCTTATTGATATTATTAATCTTATCATTTTTATGGCATGCTATGTTTACATTCATTGACATTATTAGGTTCCTGTACATGGTATGGCTTTATTTTCCCTCCCACGCCCTTTCACCCCTTGATCTTGGTCTCTTGGCCTCCTTGGCAGGAGATCCGATTTTCATTTGTTTACTGTTACGTTTGTGAGATTTATATATGCTGCTAATATAGTTAGTTCATTTGTTTTCATAGCTGTCAAAGATGTATGGTATTTTATTGTATGAAAAGATCATATGTTTTCCTATTTTACTGTTAATTTGATATTTAGATTGTTTCTTATTTTTAATCTCTTTATATTCATGTCTAAAAGATCTTGATACATTAATCAAGAAAAATGCTAACAATAATGGTGAATGGTGCATGCATCAATTTTCTCACCTAGCTGTGTCAACTTTTGCCCTACTATCTTAGTGTATTTTTTACCTCCATGGAAGTTGAGAATTACATTACCTTCCTGATAAACTGAACTTGTCCAACTTTATGTAGTGAACTTCTTTTCTAATACTCTTTCTTTTTATCATAAAATCTATGAGTCAAATGTAAATGAGCTTCTTTCCCTTCACTGTAGTTACTGTTTACCTAGTGTGCATTTTCTCATAATTTAGTTTTCTATCTTCTGTACCTCATATTTTACATGTGACTTTTATGAATACCTAGAGTTGGATATTTTTAAATTTTTATCCAGTATAGCAACCTTTAAATTGATGTTATATATATATATATATATATATATATATAGAGAGAGAGAGAGAGAGAGAGAGAGACTTGTTTCTACCACCTTACTTTTTACTTCTATGTCTCAAGCTTATGAAATTTATGTCTTCCCTTTAAAGCTTGGGTTGAGATTTGTTTTCATTCTTTTGAGAATTACGTTTCAATTCTTTTATATTCATTCTAGAACTTTCATTATGCACATTAACAATGACTAATTTAAACCTTAAACAAATGACATAATGTCTTGGAGCTTGTTAGATATGTGTACATGTTTGTAAATTACATGTCAGTTTTCTAGTATTATAATTTTATCCACTATTGCTATTGTTTTATATTATGTTTCTTGAGTATGTATTTGTTTTTCCCTTTTTATTTGTTCAGACTGTCCTTTTGTGATAATTTAACTTGTTCTTGGAGAATTTTCTTTAGAACTTCTTTTATTGAAAGTCACTGGTGAAGTATTATATGTTAGGGTGATGTTTAAATATCCTTATTTTACCTTGTAGGTAAAAATAACTTTTCCAAGTATACACTTGTAGGTTGTTAGTTACTTTTCTCTAAAACTTTCTTTTCTAATTTTGAGCTTTCCATTTAGTAGTCTGTTATCAATGTAATTTCCTTTTCCTTGTTGACAATCTTTACTGTTTTGGGAGTTACTTTTAATGTATTTTGTCTTTAATATTCTTCAGGTTCTCTATAATGTGCCTTTGAACACATATTTCTATTTATCATGTATGGAATTCTTTGTGCTTTCTGCATCTATGTGTTCACATTTTCCATCACTTCTGGAAAATTCATATCATTCACTTCCAGAAGGCAGAAATAGGGAAAATACAAGCAATTTAAAGGGTAATGGTAATTTAATTTATTCATTTCTTTGCTGAGTATTATTTTATTTTATGACTATTATATTTTATTGCTGCTCATAATTTCTTTCTGTAAGGTCTAATTATATTTACCAAGAAATTTCAGTCTACTCCTCATGGCCCCTTATTTGTAACTGCTGTTTTCTTTTTTTTGTTAAAGTCCTCTCAAGCATAAGGTTCTCATATCCTGTGTTGTATAATCTCCGTGTCAGTAGTGTGGGAAGTATTAAGGTGTGGTGACTTTTTCTGTTGAACTTCCTGTGGCAGTTTATCTACTCTTTCGTTTGGTGGTGGTTTTATTTCCGCCAGTGCTGGAGATAAACCCAGGGCCTTCCATGTGCCAGGCGAGTACTGTTCCACAGCATTACGTCCCCCAGTCCATTTAGTGTCCTTTAATCTTGAGGTAGTTACTTGATAGGACTATGCAAGACTGCTGCCTAAAGAAGGGAAATTAGCCTACAGAGGATTTATTTTATTAACATGTATTAATTACACATATCACCAGAGTTCTGTTTCTGCCAATGGCCAATTGCATCACTGAGGTGGATTTGCTTTTACTCCTCTACAAAGTCCTAGCTTACTGCAGTGAGATGGGATTTCAGTGTTGTCTTCATTTGCATTTCTCTGATGGCCTGTGACGTTGAATATTGTTTTCCATGTGTTTATTAGACACTTGTACATCTTCTTCTGAAAAGTGTCTATATTAGTTACTCATTTTGAGGGGGTTATTTGGGGAGGTCTAATTTTTTTGAGTTCTTGTATCTAGGCATTAGTCCTCTGAGGTGCAGCTGGCAATTTTTTCCCCCATTGTGTATGTTGTCCCTTTACTTTGTTGTTTATTTCCTTTGCTGCAGAGAAGCTTTTATAATTTGATAAAGTACTCTTCATTATTTACTGGTGTTATTCCTTGTGTAATTGCATTTGTTGTGTTCAGAAAAACTTTGTCTATGCCTATCACTTCAAGTTTTATTTATTTGATCTCACAGCAGACTAAATGTCTCAGTTTTAATATGTAGATCTTCGATTCATTTTGATTCTACTTTAGTATGTGGTGAGATATGTGGGACCAGCTTCAATTTTATGCACGTTCATCTTACTCCAGAAAGAACTGCTATCATCAAGAAATCAAATAGTAAGTTCTGACCTGGCTCCTGGGACAAAAGAACACTTCCACATTTTTGTGGGTAATATAAATTCACATAAATACTATGAAAATCAGTATGATGATTCTTCAAAAAACTAAAACTAGAAATTCCATTGACCTTGCTATTGTCCTTCTAGGTATCTTTCCTAAAGAGTTAAAGTTCTAATATTTCAGAGATACATGTATACCCATGTTTATAGCAGTGTAATTCTTAATAGCTATATCTTGGAAGTGGTCTATACGTCCATCAACAGATGAGTGGATAATGAAAATAACTGAATTTAACACAATGAAGTAGGACTCTTTCATAAAGAAAGAAAGAGTTTCTTTCTTAGAAACTCTTTCATAAGTTTATATTATTTGTAGGGAAATTGTTATGCAAGCTTAAATATCACTTGGTTTGTCTTATATGAGAAACCTGAAGTATCAACAAATTATAAAGCATAATAAAAATATATATAATAGGAATTAGGAAGATGGATCTTTTGCAAGAGAGAAATGGGCCCAGAGATGGAGGGAAGGAGAAGAGGGAAGGCAAGGCAAGGGGAACCAAAAAGAATTAACATGTTTTATGTATGTGTATCAACTCCACACAATGAATGCAGTCATCATGTACTATACTGCAAACATGTACCAATAAAAATAAAAGGTAAAAAAAGTAAAGTCTTAGTTTAAAATCTCATGTTTAGTTTATCCACCTTGCTTCTGGAATGAGGGTTGTGATACCCATAACTATAGTGCTACTATAGACGTCCACAACCAGGGACGTTGTGGTTTTCTCTTGCTCACCTTTCTTCCACTTCATACTCCTAACTCATACTGAAAACCCTTTTTTGGAGGTGTTAGAGGGCTTCTTGAAATACATTCCTGCTTCCTGAAAGTGCAGTAATACTTGTTCTATCCCAAACCTAAACACAGTACTCAGCAGTCCCTGGAGCATTTAGCTTGCCCTAAGACCAGAGGCCTCACATTTACTTTTTTAACACAAAATGATAGATACATATGATGATAATAGTTTTACTTTTTTAACCACAGTATCATTTCCCTAAAATAGTTTATGTGTTTCTGCTCATAGAATTCGTCGTGCTAAGCCTCTACTTCTAATTAACGTAGAGGTACTTCTATTTTCTTGATTATGAAAGTTGTAGAATTAGTTTACAAATTTTAGTCTCTAAAATTTTCTCATGTACTTGTTACTGGGGTTGGTTCTTCCATTGATTAGTATTAAGCAATACCTTAAAGCTTTTGTTCTAACTTCTATCAATATGTCTTCACTCCCTCTGTACTTTAAGGCTATTAGCCTTTATTCTGTTTCTCTCCACCTTCCATTTATGTCTTGGCTAATCTGAATTGCACACTTACTGTTATACTCAAAAAAATTTTTACACTTAAATTCTGTTTACAAACAATGTGAACATTTCCATTATTTTTTAAATGGATGATTGTAACTATCAGTGAAGCAATACCAATAGATACTAAAATCGAAACAAAATTAGCAAAATCAACGCATAGCATTTTCATTAACAGGACAACAATACTTTCAGTGCAGGTCAAGTTTTACATTGAGAATAAACTTCCTTCACATTGAGCTTAACGTTCTGTTCCTTGGGTCACATGAATCATGGCTCTATCATCAGCCATCTAAATAGCTCTAGTATCAAGCATAATTAGGCAGTATTAATATTTTTAAATGATGAACATTATACAATTTAGTTGTATTCATGGTTAGACTACAGCCTTTTAACAAATTTTTGCTTTTTTCTTCAAGTTTGAATTGACCTACCTTTCTTGCACAATTTTCTTTTATCATTCTGTCCTTTTCCCCCAAAGCATTCAGTCATATATTTTACAGTATCTGTTTCTTCCATGCCAACCTTATTTCTTATTGTTATTTTTAAAATTTTTTCCTTTATTTCTTTTCCAGGTACCACTGGTTCCTACTATCTTTCCTCCTACATTCTCTCTCTCTAGGCTCCAGACTGAATTAGTTGTTTTCCAGGCCTGTCTGTCTTGTATTACCTTGCAACATAATTGCGGTATTCTCTGTGGTATAGGTTCACTTTCTCGATTTCCATGTATTTCTTCTTAGTACACATTTCATTTGGGGGCAGAATGTGTCACCAAGTAACTTCCCAGGAAACGATACGAAGTTTCATAAAGTTTATGCATCTTAGCATGATTTTTGTAGTGTCCTTACATTTAACTATGGCTTTATTTTTGAGTACAGAAGCATAGGTTGTTATTGGGATGCAATGCATTATCATCTTCTGGTGCACATGCAATGCTGCTCAAGCATAAGCAGAGCATTGGAGTGCACATCTGTTCCCAGTGTTCAGGAGACTAAGGCAGGAAGGTTGCTATTAGTTTGAGGCCAACTTGGGCTACATAGTAAGTTGAAGCCCAGCCTGAATTACATAGTAAGATCTTGCTTCAAAAAGAAAATAATCTCTAAAAAATTCTGTCCTATATTTTTCAATCCAGGTACCAAAAAAAAAAAAAATCATGGTACTTTGATTATCCTTATGCCCTTTGGATGACTTTCATAAGTACCCTTTCAATTCTTTCTAGTTCTATTACATACATTTCTGAAAGCCTTTTTTATTGTAGTCTGTATTCCTACTTTTTTCATACTTGTATCTTTATTCCTTTTCATATTTTAATTATGTTGTTTTAAAGGAAATCTAGGGGGATATGAAACAAATATGTACTCTAATCTTATCTCAAGTCTCTATCACTTATTTTTAACATAACACTTTGTACTATATTCTTTTTGTGATTTTTAAAAATTTTTATTAGTACATGTTTGCAGTGAAGAATAATTACATACATTTGGGATGATTATACATGCACACAACACATCTCAATTCTTTATTCGTTTTGTCAATCATCTAAAAAGTTGTGGAATGCATACTGGGGATAAAATCTTTATGAAGTCATTACATTGCAAAGATTTAATACCATATGAGATGTTCTCTTAATTCAGGCTAATAATTTATTTTATTTTCAAGATCTTGGAAAATATTGGGATAGTGATTCCCTATGTTAGATAAGCATGGCTGCAGATCCATAGGATCAAAAGAATCTAACATGTCAGAAGCTAAAAATCCAGAGGGCCAGATCAAACGGCTCCAAGAAATGAAAAATCTTAAAAGTACTGAAGCATACATTTACCTATAAAAGCTCACGTTTATCCTTCTTTAAAGCTGAGTAATACACCATTTGTATAAAAATGTATAAAACATTTTAAAACATTGTAAAAACTGTACAAAACATTTTTTATGCATTCCACAGTTGGGCATTTGGGTTGTTTTCATAAGTAAAATATATCAAAGTCACATATGTAAATATCATATTGTCTCCCTAGTGTAAAAAACAAGTGAAAGAGTAATATGATCCAAAATGTACAATAGATATCGTGAAAACAAAAGGGAAAGGAAGTGCTTTAAAGGAAAGAACAACTGGGGTAGGGGAAAGGAGAAAAAGAAGGAAAAAGATTATATGTATACAGGTATACATATATACGTGAGTATGCATATATAAATGATAGATAACTGTACTACTAATCTCTGTAAGTTCATCACAAAGAATAGTTTGTGCTTTGTTTGATTTTTTAATCATTTTTATGCCTAAATCCTGTAATCTGAACAACTACTTCTAAGATAACTAAATGCAATATATTAACTAGTGTTAATTCCCTATTTTTTGAAATTCTGTATCATTTTATATTTTGTTTTGTTTATAAAATTTAAAAAAGAATCCATACTACATTTACAGAATGAGAAGAGGCTTGATTTCAGGAAAGCAATATCTGTCTCACTGAATTTATGCTAATTGAAATTTTATTAAATTTTCAGGGTTTTTTTTAGAAAAAGTACTAAAGCAACTGTGATGATGGAAAGTGAATAAATGCAGGGCTGGAAAATCTTTTGGTAAATATAGTTGTGAATTATTTTGCCCAAGGCTGCTTTCAGACTGACAGAACCTTTCTTGCCTGAGGCAAACACGTAATTAGCAATGACCAAAGATGCTTAGGCAAGGTCCTGTGATAGAAGTCAAGGAGGGCACACCCAAGAGAAATTAAAAGGCCCATTAAAAGTTTTTTGCTTATGAAATGCAAGTTACATAGACTGGCACACCTAATTAGTTCCCCCAGTATGGACCTCATTACATTCCACACCCTGTCTGAGATCTTCATACTTAGCATGCAATGAGTTGTATGAGATTGATCTCCAGTACCATAAAAAAAATCTTGAAAGAGAGATTGCCTTATTTCTTTACCTTTGGTATCTTGGTAGTTCTCTACAGAAAGCTGCCTTCTTACATTTTTTCAGGAAATTGTACTCCTTGACTATTTGTGCAAAATAAATCCCAAAGTAGAATCAAAGACAGCCACCAACCACTCCAGCTCAGCTTGTTTCAGATGCGGAAGACACCTGCCTAAGAGGCTGACTATGTGGTATAAAGAATGAATGACCCTAGCCTTTCTTTCATCAAATATTGCTTGAAAACTCAGTAAATTTCTGTCTTTATGCAAAGCCCTGGAGATACAGTGGTGAAGATATGATGAAGTCATTATACCCTACCCTTTATACACAGGTAGTGGGCTGACCTCATACACAGTAAAAAAACAATGGAAACACCTTAAGAGAACATATTACCCATCCTTGTAAAAACAGACAACTCCAAGGACAAAATTGGCATTCCCTTTGGCATAACAGACAGTTGTTATTCTATTGGGTTATTTATGAGGGTCAATGGGAAACAGTTTTGCCAAAAATAAGAGAGATCGGGGACTGATTGTTCTCCAGCACTACTTGGAGGGAAAAGAAAGAAGAACAGAGGGAGAGGGCAGAGATGGATGAAGAGTCGTATGTAGTAAAAATCACACAAACACAGAGATTAAATTCCTTCATTCATCGAGTGTTTATTAAGGATGCACCTTGTATCAGGCACCATTCTAGACACCCTCTATTAAGAAGTGAACAGAAAGACAGAAGCCTCTGCCCATATGGAGTTTGTATTCTTGTTGAGGAAGAATAGATAATATAAAATACAGAGGTGGTAAGATAGTGATGAGGGTCTAGAGGAAAAAATGAAGCAAGACAGGCAGGAAATGTTGAAGTTTGGGAGCTGCAGTTTTAGGCAAGTGTTCAGGAAAATTATCAGTGAGATGATCCTTCATTAAAGGATGAAAGGGAGTGAGGCAATGTATGGAAGTCATACGACTCAAAACCAAAAGAAGGCCTTCCCATTATCAAGGGATAGTGAGCCCAGTATAACTGCAGTAGAATGAGAAATAGTAAGGGAAATACATACAATAGAATCATAGCAGAAATGAGAAGCTTGATTATGTCGTGCCTCACAGCTCATGTTAAGTACTCTTAAGTTTTCTCAGAGCTAGCGGTGACTCATTGAGTAGACTTTGGGAGTGTCATGATTTGCCTTAGGTTTTCCATAATTATTCTGTAGGGATAATACAAGTGAATATGTTACAAACTGGCACCACAAGAACAGAAAAGAAAATGGAAAAATGAAAAGAAATCTATCACTAACATAATGCCTCTCATGTTTTATCAAGAGAACTGCAAAATGCTGACACCACTTCCAAATCTTTGACATTCAGATAATGCTATTCTTCATTCCCAGGAAATATAAAAAACTAATGACCAATGTCTGGAATTTGAACCTCCTTTCTCAGGAAGCTCCATCATCTTGTACCTCAGACTGAATTTTCCCTTGCAGCACGTGATGAGGCACAACTTTAATTGGGTGTGACAACTGACAAGAGAATTAAATTGATGCAAATTAAAACTTTAACAATAACATTATATGGAGCTTAAAATCCTTTGTACTTTTGACACTAACTTTATACCAGTTGCTGTAAAGCACTAGAATAAAGGATCCTCACAGAACTATCAGCCAAGGGCTTGTCTTTATAAGAAAAACAACACAAAAATTCTTAGTGTCAATCATATTCTATTCATAAGCCAAAGGTAGAAATTTTTATCACTTTAATCAAACCACTGGGAATTATAAAAAATATAATTCATTACTGGGAAAGATTAAAATTCAGGATGGAAAGGAAATAGAGAACATGTAAAGGATGAGGAAATCAGGAGTTGGAAGATACTATAACACCACATTTTTGTGGTGGTGGTAATGATGGAACTCGGGGCCTCACACAGGCAGACAAGTGCTCTACAACTGAGGTAATTCTCCAGTCTCAGTCCTAGAGACTTTTAAAGATTTAACACCAAAATACTCCATGACACTTACACATCCATATGAATCCATAGACACATAAAGGGATTCTGTGTTTGTCATTCACTTGATTTATCATGACATATTTGGGCCATTTTCTTCTTTACAAAAACCCATGAGCTACATTAAATATCTCATCCTTCAAAAATAGTAATATAAGCCCTAATTGATGGCTGGTATTTGCTTGAATACTCTAATCAGTCCACCATGGTACCACAAAGTCAGTATTCCTAAATATTTCCTCAAATTCTATTTTCATTAGTTTCAGTGTTCTACATTAAACTTTCAAGTGCTCAGTCATGTTTTCAAGAATTTCATTAACTCTTTATCCTCTATAACCATCAGTGTCTCTACTACATACACAGCCTGCTCCGATATACAACTTCAGAGCCAGTCAAAAAAGTACAATGTATGGCAACCTGCTTGGGACCCCTTCTGTCTCTCTTCAGATAGAAGCTTTCTCTCAATAAATATATTCTACTTTTCAAAAAAAAAAGTACACTGTCACATTCCTCTGTCTTTAAGATGCTTTTATAGGTTTATTTTTTATCTTCTGTCTCTCAGCATGATGTGAAATGTATGTATAGCTTTCTCTCACTCCATCTTCCTTTCCACATGTGCTTAATGTTGAAATACTATGTCTATAATACAGCATTTCAGAAACATTCCAACCTGAAGTCTTCTCCTTCCCCTAGATCCTTTATCACTTACTATATAAACTATATATTTTAAGTTTCCATTGCCTTCAAATTATTATTCAAATAGCATATTTTACTGTGAGTTGTCTTTTAAATAAGCCTGTGCAATTCATAAATTCCTGGGATTATTTCACTTGTGTATTTTTGAAAATAACCAAATATGATATCATTTACATAATAGACTTATAGGCAATGGGACTACTCAAATAGTTCATTAATTCATTTAAATGGCATTTTCTGAACACCTTTTATCTTAAAATGTAATGGGAAAGATAACTTTCTTCATATGTGAGAGCAGATGACATCTGGCCTTTGAAAAAAATCAGAATATGTCATCGTAATCTGAAATGCTTATGAATTATGATTTTTCCTAAGTCATCGTTCCATTTTCTGTGAAGTCACAAATCCCCTTTACATTATTATTCATGTAGGACTTAGAATTTAGCTCCTTCAAGACAAACAATAGAATAAAAATAAGTTGCATTAAAAGTGGAAATGTTAGATTTAAGACAATATTTGCCCTCACTTCCTGCTTCAGTTCAGCAGTAACATTCTGCAGAAGGTCAGTTTGTTGCAAGTTTTGGTCAGCATTGTATTTTTTAATTACATTTCCCCATTTTTGTTAATGTTAATTTTGTTGTTGTTGCTGTTGCTTTTGAGACAGTCTCACCACGTAGCTCAGACTGGCCTTGAATTTGTAGCAATCCTCCTGTCTCAGCCTCCCGAGTGCGGGGATTACAGTCCTATGCCACCGTGTCCGGCCATTAATACTAAATTAATCTCTGTTCCAGTCATCAATCTGCACAGCAAAATTCAGGGTTAAAATGGAGCTATCATGGCACTAACAGGAGAGTTATATGATATTTTGGCTAAGCTCTACACCTCTATTTCCAGCTGCCTGATGGATATTTTCTTGAAGAATTCTCACAAATACCTCAAATTTGATGACATATTCCAAAGTGTCATAGTCTAGTCAATGGTACTGCCAGTCTCAAACATCAGAATTAATATCAAATTGGCACCTATATTGCTTATCTTTCCAATTAGTCAGTTATTAAATGCTGTCAACTTCATTCAAAAAGTATCTAAAATTCCTGCCCTCTCCATCGTGACCTAGAAGACCACAGAAATATTTTTTTCTCTATCCATATTTCAGGAAGTTCTTTCTTTTGTAATCACTTATTTGTTTATGCTATTTTACCACTCAGAAACTTCACTGTGTGCTTCTCACCTTACAATAGAATTCATGGCCCTTATTCTTGGAATCAAAGCGCTCATCAATTTTTCCAACCTTGATGTTTAACTATGCAATGATTAGTTATGCACCCTCTTTCTTATAATAACCATTCAGTCTCTCCTCATTACTTATCCCAAATCTTCTCTAAACATCCTTTATGATGCCTGCTTTGGCAGCACATATGCTAAAAATATTTTCTGACAAAGGTCTAGATAGTACATTCTTTATGTTTTGTGGGACATGCAATCTCTGTCTTAACTATTCAGCACTTCCACTCTGGCATGAAAGCAACCAAAGAAAATATGCATGCAAATTAGTGTGGCCGTGCACCAATAAACTTTAATTTAAAAAAAAAATAGTTGGAGGCTGGTTTAGGCCAGCAGTCCCTGGTTTGCTGACCACTGTCCTAGTTCATAGTACAAACTGACAATGTTTTTATTAAGCATGTGTTAAATGATCACTTTATATTTTAAAGAGGTTTACTGAGGTCTACTGAAATAATAAAACATCCAGAAGATAATGCAAAAGGGAAAATTTCTATATACTGTGATTAAAAATGGCTTCTTGGATATGACAACCGAAGCACAAGTAATAAAAGCAAAAGTAGGTAAGTAGTACTGAGTCAAACCAAAAAGCTTTTAGAGCGAAGGAAAATGTCAGTGAAAGGACAAATGATGGAATGGGAGAAAATATTTGCAAGCTACTCATGCGGAAAGTTGTGAATAACCAAAATATATAAGAAACTCCTATAACTTGATAGCAAAAATGAAAATCCACCTTACTTGGTTTAAGATGGCAAAGGAGATGAACAGACATTCTTTGAAGAAGACATGCAAAATGTACTACTCAAGATTATAATCATCAAGGAAATACACATCAAACCCACAATGAGTTATCACCTCCACCTCTGAGGATGTCTATTACTAAAAATAACCTGTTGGTAAGCATTTGGAGAAGTTGAAACATATGTATATGATTGATGCCATGCAAAATGGTGTATCTGTTTTAGAAAACAGAATGGAAATTCCTCAAAAATTTACATAAAGAACTACTCAGTCATCTTACCCCTGGATATATATGCAAAAAATTGAAATCAGCAAGTCAAATTATGTATGAACAGGTCCATTCTTTGTAGTATTCAAAATAGCCAAAATAGATAACAAAGAACAATGTCTATTAGCAGTTAAATGGATAACGAATGAATTTTCTCTTATTTTCATAGCACACATAGTTACAAAATGTCAGTAATCTGAATATGTCAAATATATTGTGGGATGTAAATACTTATTTTTATTAACAACAGAGACAAGCAAACAATATAATATAAAGAAGACAGTACTTCCAGTATTGTCAGTAAATAAGGTCTGGAAATTCCATCTTCCCAAGCTGCACAAGACTAATTCCTCAGAAATATTTAGTTTTTGTTGTTGTTGTTGTTTTTTGCTTTTTTTTTTATTGGTACCAGAGATTGAACTCATGACCACACGCTTGCAAGGCAGGTGCTTATGTTGCTGAGCTAAATCCCCAGCCCATTGTATCATCCTCTTTTTTTTGGCACTGGGGATTGAACTCATGACCCTGCACTTGCCAGGTAGTTGCTTATGCCACTCAGCTAAATCCCCGGCACTCTCAGAAATATTCAATGAAGTATAATGCAGGTTGAGAGATCAATTCAGCACTAAGCCTATTTTAATTATATTTGGGATCTAATGACAGGAATTGTAATACTTTATGTTTTCTGTTACCCTTTTTTTTGGATACAGGAATTGAACTCATGACCTCGCGTTTGCCAAGCAGGCAATTATGCCGCTGAGCTAAACCCCCAGCCCCTCTGTTACCCTTTTTACAAATATATTCTTTCATTTATGATTTTCTAAACTTTTTTCCAATAATTTTAATATGTTTAATAGGTATAAACATATTTTATATTATATCCATATATTTGTCAATTTATTTTAACACTATGTGATTCTCTACAATCCATACATTAATAAATTACATGAATTATGTAATTTAAAAGTGATGTATGGAAAAGTCAAAGAATCAGAAAAGTACAAATAACCTTGTAAACAGAAACAAAGGTGAAGGATTTACGCTAACTGATTTAGAATTCACCAGCTAAAGTAAAATGTTTTGCACAGATGTGAGGCTAAACATAAAGATCAGTGGGGATTCCAAAAACATAAATATGGAGAGTTAGATTTTAGAAAATGCTAAAGAAATCAATGAACAAGCTATACTACTACTAACAAATGGAGATTTGGTATTCGAACAATA
>PVJX010037961.1:0-16640 GCA_004027295.1 Dolichotis patagonum
CCTCCTTTTCTTTTACGGTTGAGGATAAGAACTCATACTTTAAAACAACAACAACAACAAAAAAAAACCTCATACTTTGATTCAGACTCAAACTTGGATGAATGACTAGACCTCTCTTATCCTTGTTTGCCCAGTTGTAAATAGGGATTGTTGTGAGAATTAAATGAGACTCTGTAGATAAATAACCCAGCACAGTAATGCCCAACAAATGGAAGCTATGTTTATTGCCAAAGAAACAGTTTTGGGATTTCTTATTTGCTTGTTTATTTCAGTATAATATGCAAACCTGTAGTTTTGAAAAACAATCCCATGCTGTGCATGTGCTTGCATAATGACTTCAAGTACTTTGTTTAAAATTGTTTTCTAATGACATTTGATGATTAAATTGCCCTAGAGTTTTTGAGATTTTGTTTTGGGGGCTAACAATCTTAATAGCTAATTTGAACATTTCAAATTTAAGTATGAAATAATTTTGACATTTGAATATATTTCCAGAAATTAAATGAAGAAAAGGGAAGCTAAATCACTGTCAGAATTCTGCAGCAATCATTCTTTAGTTATTGCATGGCTCACGTACTCCAACCTTCTCCAACTTTGAAGAGTCATGTAAAAGTGTCATTATTTTCTGCTACTAAACATGGTGCTGTGTCATCCATCAGCCCAAATATGTGCTTCTCAAGGGACAAATGACACTTATCAAGCAGTTAGGAAAAGGATTTCAAGAGCTAAACTTCAAATAGAGAAAATAGCCATCATTTTCCAGAATCTTTTTACCTATTGGTTGTTTCATTACCACAAACCAAAGCTAAGGTTCTTACAGTGGCTATGACAACTGGGTACATAATGGGGGCTGACAAAAAGTCATCCATTTTCTTTCCTTCTGATGTGTATGTATGTATGTATGTATGTATGCATATGTGGTAGTAAAGACCAAATCAGAGACCTCATACATGTAACCAAGTGTTTTACCAGTGAGGTACACCCCCAGTTTGACATCTGTCTTCTTTAATGTTCTAGTTCTTTTAGGTCCTATCAGATTTCTGTAGTCGTGAATCAAACCAGCACATTTGCCCTGTTGGAAATCAGAGTCAGAAGAAAGTGAAAAACTAATGACTGTAATAACCCAACAATTTAAGATATAATCTACCTAGGTGCCCCAGGGTTTATGAAGACTAAGCACATATTTTATAAAGACTCTCCTTGGATCACATATTAGCAAAGGCTGATTGGTCTTTGGGATGGTATTACCTTTCTCTAACATTTTGTTCTCATCAGAGCCTTTATAAATGACACGTGTTGGGTCTTCTCACCCAGCCAATCAGATGGAGGAGTTTGCTGTGGAGTACAAGATCATCAACCCCAAGGCTATCACGATGGGGCAGCTGTATGGATGCTTTGATCCAGTCAGCCACGAGTGGACAGATGGTGTCCTAGCCAATGCTTTCCGGGAGCAAGCAACTTCAACGTCTGATGACCGCAAGTGGATTATATTTGATGGACCAGTAGATGCTGTTTGGATTGAAAATATGAATACTGTTCTGGATGATAATAAAAAGGTAGCTACCAGTCCATAACTTTTTCCTGGGTAAGGTCTAAACCCTTTTATTGAAATGAGTGGATAGTAGAAAGTTAAGAGAAACAGCTCCTTGGTTTGCAGGGCTACAGATAGGGGGAAGGCAGTAGGAACCCAGGAAGAGGTACCTGGATTTGTATAGACTTTTGTAAGCTTGTTTCAAGGGGGTCTTTTCCCTTGGAACATATTTATCTTTACTAGAGATATACAGTTCACATTTAGACAAATTTTTGGGTTTTGTTGGTACATGTTTACAATATTCAGTATTTTTTAGATTTACAATGATTATTCCCTTATATTCTCTATTAATACTAAGTAAAATTATTTATGAAACTCTAGCTTGTATCAGTTATGCTGAATAAAATAAAGAAAGGAGTTTTGTGCAAATGTAGATTTTAAAAAAGAAAAGCAGAAGAGCTAGCAAGAAACTAGTGATAATATCTGCTTTCATTTATGGACCACTTATTATATCCAAGCACCAGACTAAATAATTCTCATTCATTATCCCATTTATAAGCAGTCCTATGATGTAAGTATTTCATATCCACTTTATAGATGAGAAAATTGAGGCACAGAGTGCATAACTCTAGGAACACTACATGGTAGGCAGGTAGATTCAAACCCAATCTTCCTACTCTCATGCTATGTTTGCGATTGTTACGCTTTCTGTCTACACAAAATGAGAACCAAACTGAAAGAATCACCAGTGACAAATGAAGCCTTGAGGAAGAGTCTAAGTTCTTTATACAACACCCTCTCTTCTGAAGCATTCCTGCCTGAGAGTGAAAATTTTCATGTTTCATGATGTGGCAGTCTTGGTCTTGAGTCCATGTGGGCAAAAGGCAAGTGGTACTCTGAGTAGATATTTCAAGGCTCACCTAAGGGTTTGAGCTGTTTCTAACAGATGTGCCTGCCAAACACCAGGACTTCCAGTGGTCTTTCATTGCATTCTAAAAGGGATTTATAGAGACATTCTTGTCACTCCAAAAATGGATTTGCCCACATGGAGTTTCAAAAGGGAGACTTTCTCTCTCTCTCTCTCTCTCTCTCTCTCTCTCTCTCTCTCTCTCAGTATAGTTTACAAATAAAATCATATGCACTTAAGGTACACAATATCATGTTTTAAGATGTATGCATTGTGAAGTGATTGCTGCAATCAAGCTAATTAACGGATCCATTGCTTCACATGTTTGTAACAATTCTTAAATTTCCTCTGCTTAGAAACATATTATAATACCATAAGTCAAAAATATTCTTAAACAAAAAGAAAAACATGCTCATCATCTCACAAAAAGAAATCTTTTGTGAGAAACTTGAGCTAATAAAACAGGATGAGGATGTGCAGTGAATATATTAAACACAGAGAAAGGTATTTTTAAAAACTTCATATAGTGATCACTATATAATGACATAATGACAAGAATCATTATGTACCCAGATAAATGGATGTATTATATATACGGTGAATTACTGAAAATGAGCCCATTCTTAATTTTTCATCTAAAATTGAAATTCAGTGATTTCCTGCTCCTTGACTAAAATTACAACAGCACTGAACAACAGCAGCATCTTCTAGCTCCTCTGCTACTTCATTTTTTCTCTAGGGCAATTTTCATTATTTTATGTACTATATATTTGGTTTATCATCTGTCTCCTCCAGCAGAATGTAAACCCACAGAAGACATGGATTTTTGTGTGTTTTATCCTGTGTACTTAGAACAATGCCTAACACATAATAGGTAATCAAGAAATATTTGTGGGCTTCATTCAAACCAGTTTTGTCTGCACTAAGATCTTTCACCTGGAGTTGGAATTTAACCTCTGTGGCCACCCCACCCCTTTGTACTTGGCAGCTATGTTTAATGAGTGGAGAGATTATCCAGATGAGTCCCAAGATGAGTCTGATCTTTGAGCCAGCTGACCTAGAACAGGCATCTCCTGCCACTGTAAGCAGGTAAGTCAGCCTGTGCTGGTTCCTTGATGGAAGGTGTGGCCCCACTCACCATAGCAGGAGGGAAAGCTCTAAAAATCTGCAAATATGATTAAGCCCTAGAAAATCACCCATATTATTTGTTGTTCACTTAGACTTAGCATAAAGTCAATCCTCAGTTCATAGTTAGTGACTGTCTAAAAATCAAGTGAGAGTTTGACATTAGCCCCTAACGTAGAACCTTCATTTACCCATGACCCAGCTCCTCAGTATCTATACAAAAGACTTGTCTATGAACAATAGGAGACCTATAAAGAATATTCACAGAGGTGTGACAATAACAAGCAGTTAAAAAATAGCCTAAATGCCCATCTAAACAGGAGTGAATTAATAAAGTGTAATGTAGTCGGATTTTGTAATAGTTATACTCTTTATGTAAAACAAATGGGCTTCACTCACATACAACCATATGGATAAATCTTAGTAAATATGTTAAGGATTAAATCTTTACATGTAAAAGAAGCCCAAAATATTACCTACAGCATGAAACCTCCTTTTAAATGTTGAAAATAATCAGAGTTAAGATCTAGATACATTTTGGGAACATATAAAATGCTATAAAACTATATGAGGAGGAAAGAAATCAAGATTCAAGATGCTGTTTTACCTCAAGTGGGGAAATCCTGAGGCATAGGATAAGGGTCATCATGTGGTAAGCTGAAGGTTACTGTTAAGGCCCATTAAGGCCTAAAGGAGTGAATGACATACAGCAAATATCACCCAATATTAGCAGCAAATAAAAGAGCACCAAAACCATTTCTTTTCATACTTCTCAGATGTGGGATGATCTACATGGAGCCCCATCAGCTAGGCTGGAAGCCCTTGAAAGATTCATACATGGACACCCTCCCCTCCAACCTTACCGAGGAGCACAGGGAATTGGTGAGACCTGGGCCCTTCCCTCTCATCCTTATCTCCCTGATCATCTCAAAGACTTTCTAGGGGCATCTTCACCCTCATAATTCTAGGAAGCAAGAAGGGCCAGGGAGTTCCCTGCCTATCCCCAGTTATCTTGTATTCTAGCTGCTTCCATTTTTCCAGTTTTCTTCTTCATGTGGTAGAGATAAGGTGGTGCAGTCCATTTCTCTTTCCGTTTCTATTTTCCTCATCAACTTTAATATAACACAGAGTGAAAATCACAAAATATAACTAAAGTTTTTTTAAAGGTGCACTAAAATAAAAGTAGAAAAATTAGTCAAGTAGTTTTTTAAAAATGAAATTGGAAATAAAAAAGAAAACAAAATAAAATTGGGTGAGGCGCAGAGACAAGAATCATTATGTACCCAGATAAATGGATGTATTATATATACGGTGAATTACTGAAAATGAGCCCAAAATTTAGCTCTGAGTTTCCTATGGCTATTTTATAGAGGAGTCTTGCTTTGTACATCTCTAACAGTCATTTGTAAATCAGGTGCTTGAAATTCCTAATATAACAGTCATTTGTAAATCAGGTGCTTGAAATTCTTAATTCCTAATATTCCTAATATATTAGAAATTCCTAATATATATATATATATATATATATATATTAGAGAGAGAGAGAGAGAGAGAGAGAGATACAGTATCTGGCTTCTAAACCTACTTTATACATCCTGTACCCAGGCTTCTCAGAGTATCCAGTGGAAAGAGGATGGGAAACTTGAGTTAACATGACCTGTGAGCTGCACGGTCTTAGGGTCATTAGGGAGGAGGCTGGCAGAGGGTTCTAGGTGACTATGAGCTTTCCCCAGTGCACCTGCACTCAGAAGACACCATCTCTGTGCCAGCACCTCCAGCCTGCTGAGAGAGGACCAAGCTCTTAGTCTTCAGCTCCCTTTTTGATAATGTCTGTAACTCATATAGCTTTCCATTCTCAGGTCAATGACTTGTTCATGTGGCTTGTCCAGCCCTGCCTGGAGTTTATTCGCCTTCATTGTAAATTTGTGGTCCAGTCTTCCCCCATCCACCTTGCCTTTTCAATGATGAGACTGTATTCCTCGCTGCTTGGTAAGTGACACCCATGATTCTTAAGTCACAACGGAATTGGGTGTACCTTGGTTCTGCTCTCAGCCCTCTTTTATCTCCTGTAAGTTACAATAGTACCAACTAAAGTATTTGGCCAACTATAAGCAGTCCTTTGAGTTGTAGATAGTGGTGTTTGATGGAAAGCGTTTATCTATGTTGTCTTGATTTGATATTAAATATTTTGGTGATTTCATGCAAACTGCTGTCTCACTTTACCTCACAGGAATATCCTAGAGGGAGATGAATTTAGATGAGATATATGAATGTATCTCAGAAAAAATATCGTAAAAGTTATATAGGAAAATTTCGCATGTTAATAAAATTTATATTGCAGAAATCTGAATTTGCAAAGCAGATACACTATGAGAGCTAATCATATTAGTCTGCAAAACTAGCAAACTTTATCGGGACATGTAAAATAATGGTTCTGTGATTCATTTACTTGTCAAGGTAGAATTATGAATCGCTATAATTATTTCACAGAAATCAAATTTCACTGAATCTTACTGCAAATGACAAATATGTGTCTGTTTAGAGAATTTTTGTTGGATGCCATTTTTGGCAAAAATTAAACTCAAAATGAATCTTCTTTGTGACTTCTGTTTCATATACTGTACATGGTTTCTCAGCTTGTTTCTTCAAAAGTATTGTAGTCATTGATTTAAAAAAAAGTAACTTGGCAAACAGTGGAGTGGAGAATTTCTACATAGTATTTAATTTTCAAATTTTCCATTTTGTGGCATTTTCTTCAGAAACATACCAGTTGTACAAATAATGCCTTGTTTGCATTTTTATTTGTAAGCTCTGTCTTCTATGGCCTAGGAAGAAAGAAACCAGCATGAAAAATTGAGACATTATATCCAGTCCAGAGTGATCTCATTTTTTGCCTTTCCAAAGCTGTAGCTATGAAATCTCTCAGAAATACTCAAGTGCACACAACTACTAAAAGCTGGGAACCAGACTAAAATGCACATGGAGCTGTTATTAGAGCTCTAACTTTGTATTCTGTCAGTATTAAAATGCGGTAACATGGTAGCTGTGATTAATAAGGCCTTAAGATAAGGAACACTAAGCGCATTTCTTAGCCCTTTACTTTGAAATAACTTTAGATCTAGAGAAAAATTGAGAAAAGAGTATACACACCCTTCACACCTCACTTCAATGTCTTATTGAGTACAATTTTCAGAACAAGGACATTAACATTGCCATTATACTATTAAAGAAGCTATATACTTTTCTTGAATGTCACCAGTTTTTCCAAAAATGTCCTTTTTGTGTTTCAGGATCCAATTCATAATGCTGCATTGCAGCTGATTGTTGTATCTCTGTAGTTGTCCCCATTTGTGGCAGCTCCTCAGTCTCGCCTTTTGTAACTGCAGCTTGAAGTGTACTGGCTAGTTGCTTTATAGAATGCTTCTCAGTTTAAGTTTACCACATGCTTTCTCCTAATTGATTTAGGTTATACATTTCTAGTAAGAACACCATGGAAGAGGTGATGAATGTATCTTATTACTAGTGAAGGTTCTAATCCAGTTTAAATTTGGTCAGAACCACATTCCTCCTTCATCGTGGTGACTATTTTTTCTTTTCCTTAAATAAAAGTCTTGGAGAAGATATTTGCAAATTAGGCAAATATCCTATTTCTCCTCAATTAGATCAATTGATTTTAGTAACCATTGGTGCATCTTTCCTATAATAATCATGGTGTTTGCCTAATTGTAACTTCCTACTTTTAATTTTTCTGTATTGATAATTAGAATTCTTCTGGAAGAAAGAAGTGCTCCTCTTCCCTAATTGTTTACTTACTAAATTATTTCTTTACCAAAACATGTGCTTATATTTATTTCATTAAATAATTTATAATACAGTTCTGTAATTATTTATTTTGTTATTCAAATGGCTGTAGCCATTTGGAGCTCCTTCAGGTGGGCTCCCATGTCCTTGTAATATCTTTTTTCTCATCCTTCTTCAAGCATGACCTTATTTTCTGATATCACAAGATATTCCATCTTGTGTTTTGCCTGGTTCACTCTGTAACCAACCATTTCTCTAAGGAGTCCTTGTTCTTTATACTGAAGAATAGTATTTAGAAACCAAGATATGTGCATTACAAGTACTCATTGTTATGGAAGAGGAACATCAAATACTTGTATTGCTGCTGGAAGGGAAAGCAGAAAGGCTGTAGGGACTCACTATAGCTGGACACCTGAGGTAACAAAATGGAGTGGACTCCTGAGTAACTATGAGCAGCATGGAGTGTAGGTGAACATGTCTGATGAGAAAAATAGGAAGACGGACACTAAAAGAGGAGAGCATTAAGAAGATAAGCTATTTAATTCTCTTGTTATCTTTTTTGGCCTCTTTCACCTGAAAGATGGAATGTATTTGTATGACTTGATACTCAGCATAGCAGTGACAAAAAGGATTGCATCACCTGAAAACTCATTAGAAAAGGAGAATCTTGAACTTACTCAATCAGAGTCCACAATCTTACAAATCACCAGGTGGTTTGTGTGCACATTGAAGTTCGCAGAGCACTGGTAAAGTGGTAGAGTATGGCTTTGGAGTAAGCTAGGTTTTAATTAAAATTTTAGCTTTATTATATGTCTAAATTGTGTAACATATTGGCCTTTCTGAGTCTTAATTTATTCATGCATAAAATATGAATAACCATTTCTCTTTCATAAATCAGTTATATAAGTTAAATTAAGATGTAAATGGATAGAATATTGCATGAAGATTATGGAATAGGAAGTGCAGTGAATCAGTTTGTCATCTACAATTGGATTGGCAGAATCCATCCGATGTAACTATTTTGGAGTTCTAGAGTCTATTCAAAGGCTTACAATTTCCAGGGGAAGGCTTGGATAGTAAAGTTCAATTAACTGTCATCAGTTTCAGCTTTCAGCCTAGTAGTAGCTACCCTTCTGTAGCCTTTCAGTGCTATGGCACAAGCTGGGCACATGTTCCTGAGGTAGCTTGCACATAGATTGTAGGAATTAGGGTAGACAATAAGAATGTTATTCTCCACCTGTAATCCCAGCACTTGGGAGACTGAGGCAGAATGATCACTGCAAGTTTAAAAGCAGGCTGGGCTACAAAGTGAGCTCAAGGCCAGCCTGCACTACATTGTGAGACCCTGTCTAAAAAAGACCAAAAAAACCCCACCTCATCCAAATATCAAGGATCTGTATTCTGCCAGCTGGCTCTTGTTGCAAGCCCACCACCTTGGGATGAAGTGACTTTTAGGAAATTTAGAGTGTTGGTACTTTTTCCCCTTTCATTTTTCCTTTTTTCTCCTTTTAGGAGCTAGACTTTTAATGACTAGGGCATTTGAAAATAGCCACAATATATATAAAAGAATTTGGAAAACTACCCTCAGAAAAACTTGGAAAGACCTTATGTTTTGTAGCTTAGCAAGCTTCCAAGATCAAAAGCAGCTGCCAAGAAAGAAAGAACAAAGAAAGAAAGAAAGAAAGAAAGAAAGAAAGAAAGAAAGAAGAAAGAAGAAGGAAGAGAGAAAGAAATTAAAGTTAATAAAAAGGCACATATGAAAAGCCCACAGCAAACATGTTCAACAGGAAAGGCTGAAGATATTTCCTCTTTGATAAGGAGCAAAGCAAAATTGCCCACCTTTACCACTTCCATTAAAAATAATAATAGAAGGCCAGGGATATAACCCAACAGCACAAGTGCCTGTTTGGCAAGCATGAGATTGTGAGTTTGACCCCTGGTACCAAGAAAACAATAATAATAATAATGGAAATAAATTAGATTTAAAAAATGAAAGCCATCTAAATTTTAAAAGAAGAGATAATATTACCTATTTGCAAATGACATGAGCTTATGGGAAAAAAAAAACTAGAGTCCACATATTAAAAAACTGTTAGAACTAATAAATTTAGCAAGATACTAAATTAACATATAAAAATCAATTGCATTTCTATACACTAATAATGAACAATATAAAACAGAAATTAAGAAAATAATGCAATTATAATAGCATAATACATAATGAAATTTGTAGGAATTAACATCATTAAGAAGCTGAAAGACATTTTAAATGAAAACTGCAAAACACTGCTGAAAAAATATAGAACACATAAATAAATGGAATGAGGTGAAATGTTCATGCGTTGGAAAACAATATTGTTGAGATGTCAATACCACCACTCAGAAGTCATCAACAAATTCAATACAGTCCTATATAAAATCCCAGGGACATTTGTTGCAGAAACAGAAAAATTCATCTTTAAATTTATATTGAGTCTCAAGAGCCTCTGAATAGCTAAAATAATATAAATAATAAACAAAATTGGAGGTCTGGGGATATAGCTCAGCAGCACAGTGCCCACCTTGCAAGTGCCAGGTCCCAAGTTTGAGTCCCAGTAACAAAAAAAGAGAGAAAGAAAGTAAGAAGACCTGGAAAACACACTTCCTGACTTTAAAACTTATTGCAAAGCTATACAATCAGTATGATACTGGTATAAAAGACATCTAACCAGTGGAACAGAATAGAAAGCACAGAAATCTCCCACATATGGTAAAATTGTTTTGACCCTATAATCACCAAGTTATTTTGACCATATATGTGCCAAGATGATTCAAAAAGAAAAAGTTAATATTTTCAACAAATTAATGCCTGAAAAATGAGATATCCATATACAAAAGGATGAACCTGGAACTGTACTTAATACCACAGACAAAAATTAACTCAAAATGAGTGAAAGATCTAAACATAAATGCTAAAACTACAAAACTTTCAGAAGAAAACATTGAATTTCACAATGATTTCTTAGATTTAACACCAAAGACACAAGCAACAAAATAAAAAATAGACAAACTGGACTTCATTAAAATTTAAAACTTTTTATGCTTTAAAAGGCACTATCAACAGAGTTAAAAAGGCAACCCACACAGAAGAACATGTTTATAAATTATACATTTGATAAAGGATTAATATCTGGAATACAGAGAAAACTACTGAAACTTAACACAAAAAATACAAACAATCTAATACAAAAGTAGATAAAGGATTTGAATAGACATTTTTCCAGAGAAGAATAACATAGGCAATAAGCACATGAAAAGATTTCATTCATGCTGTACCAGGTGTTGGAATATGAAAAGAATCAACATCAGTAATCTTTATGAAAATGCAAATCAATGATAGTGATACTACCCTATGCCTGGTAGGATAGCGACAATTGGTGAGGATGTGGAGACTTAGAACTCTTATAATTCACTGGTGGGAATTTGACATGGTATACTCACTACAAAAAACAGTTCTGTGGTTTCTCAAAAAAGTAAATGCAGAATTAGCATATGATCTAGATTTTCACTTCTGGGTGTCCACACAAATACTCATGCTCACAGCAGCCTTATTTATAATACCCAAAGTGTAAAAACAATCCAATATCCATTAGCAGACAAACGGATAAAATGTGGTCACAATAAAATATAATTCAGTGTTAAAGAGGAAGGAAATTCTGACACATGATACAACATGGATGAATCTTGAACACTTGTGATTAGTGAAGTAAGCCAGTTGAATGATGACTGTATGATTCTACTTCTCTGATGTCTCTAGAGTAGTCAAACTTATACAAAGGGAAAGTAGACTTTTAGTTAAATGAGTGATAGAAAATAGAGGGCAAGTTATTGTTTAATGAGTACAGAATTTTAGTTCTGCAACATAGAGTTCTGGAAATGGATGGTGGTGGTGGCTACACATATAAATGTACTTAATACCACTGAAATGTACACTGAAAATAGAAAAGATGGAAAATTTTTATGTTACATTTATTTTAACACAATTAAAATGTATATGATAAAGGATCTAGTATGTGATAGGCACTCAGCCAGTACCAGTCAAATGCCCATGTCCTTCATAGGCAATTCTGGTAAGTTCACAGCTTTTATATCCACAACACTCTGCTTTTCATCCTGCTCTTCCCTTTTCATTCACTTTTAGATGAAATTAAGGACACAGGAAATGAGGAAAGTGAATTCTTTGAAGGCTTGTCAAGTCAGCAGATCTTCCTCTGGCTTCAAGGTTTATTCCTCTTCTCCTTGGTATGGACCGTGGCTGGCACCATCAATGCAGAGAGTAGAAAGAAATTTGATTTGTTTTTCCGCAACCTCATCATGGGTATGGATGATAACCACCCCAGACCCAAAAGTGTCAAACTCACCAAAAACAACATATTTCCAGAAAAAGGTAATCTAGTATGGGTCTGTTATGTCCTATTACAATGATCTGAATCCCATGAGTAGAATCATACGGTATCTGTCTTTTTGTGACTGGCTTATTTTGCTTAGCATGATGTCTTCAGTGTATGTGTCCCATAAGGCCAAGTAATCTTCCGCTTTGTAAGTATACCACATCCTGTTTACTCATTCATCTGTAGATACTTCAGTTGCTTCCACCTATGACTTATGAGTACAGCTGCTATGAACATGTATGTACAAATGTCTGAGTCCTTGCTTTTTCTGAAGTATATATCCAGAAGACAGAGAGGTGGGTCATATGCTAAAATGGTGTTTAATTTTAGAGGAACTGCCGTACTGTCTTCCATACCAGCTGTAACCATTGTACATTCCCACCAATAGTGTACAAGCATTTCAGTTTCTCCACATAATAATATGTGCCTACAGATTTATTTTTACCAACATGCTATCATTCTTTTTGTCTCCTAGTTCTTGGTATCATTTGTTGTGATGAGCAACATTTACTTATCCATGATTATTTTCTTGGATGTTTTCCTAGAAAGAGACTTGCTAAATCAAGAGGTTAATAAAAATCTAAAGCTTTGGCCATAAATTTCCATTCTCCCCGTACTGACACTAATTTTGAAATCTTGAGCAATTTGAAATGTGAAATAACATCTTGTCAACTTTTTTCATTAAAAAAAGATAGACTTTTTGTTTTAGAGCAATTTTGGCTTACAGAAAAACCACACAAAAAATTCAGAGTTGTCATACCCTGTCACCTCACTCACACAAACCAGCTTGGCCCCTGCTATTAACATCTTGTGTGGTATTATAAGTGATGAACCAGTATTGATAGTTAATAACGAAGTGCATAGTATACACTGTTTCATTCTATGTGTTGTAGAACTCTGTGGACTTTAACAAATGCATAATATTATGTAGTCACCAACACAATGTCATACACAATCATTTCACAGTACTATCAAAGCCCTCTACTGGTTCATCCTCCCTACCTCCCCCTGAGCTCCTGGCAACCAGTGATCTTTCCATTATCTCCAGGATGTTATTGGAAAAATCCAGTATGTGACCTTTTTAGACTGGCTTATTTCACTTAATAATGCCATTAAGTTTCTTCCATATTTTTTGTGCCTTAGTAGCTCATTTTTTAAAAAATCACTGGATAACCCAGACATGGTGGCACACACCTGTAATCTCAGCACTTGTGAGGCTGAGGCAGGAGGATCACTACAAGTTCAAGGCCAGCCTGGTCTACAAAATTAATTCAAGGCCAGCCTAAATTTCATAGTGAAACCTTGTCTCAAAAAAAAATCCTAACAGGTGTGTACTAGTATCCTGTTGCTTTAATTTGCAATTCCCTAATGAATATAATGTTAAATATCCTCTCATGTTCTTATTTGCCTTCTCTACGTGCTCTTTGGTGAGATGTTTATTTAGATCCTTTGTCCATTTTTTATTTGGGTCACTTTCTTATCATTGAGGTTTAAGGGTTCTTTGTGTATAAAGGGTACTAGTCATAACCAGGCATATGTTTTGTTGGTCTTGTCTCCCATATTTGTCTTATCTTCACATCAACAGTGTCTTGCAGTGAAGAGAGCAGACATTAATTTTATTTTTTTTATTTTAAAGAAAAAAGCAATAAAAGTGATACAAATTTTCAAAACAAGATTGCAGGAAAATAGGCAGACTTCATGAACAAAACCCAAACAACACAGGAAATACTTCAAAGAATCAACAACTGGGATTTCATCTTATTAAAAAGCGTTTGCACATCAAAAGACATTATTAACTTTAATGAAGTCAAACCTATCAGTGTTTTTCTTATACTGACCATACTTATGTATTTAAAAGTTTTGTAGCTAAAAATTCTTGAACCTAAAAAACAATTGCCAAACTCAGTTATCTAAATTTTTTCTGGTTATTTTTTCACCTTGTATTTTACATTAAGGTAATTATTCATTCTGAATTAAATTTTGTGAAATATGTAAAGTCTGTGTGTAGATTTTTTTTGGCATGTAGATATCTACTCATTCTAAGACTAGTTGTTGAAAAGACTATTTTCCCCCATCAAATTGTTTTTCATTCATTTGTTTGTTTTTGTTTGTTTGTTTTGTACCTGCGATCAAACTCATGACCTTGTGCTTGCCAGGCAGGCACTTATGCCACCGAATTAAATCCCTGGCCATCAAATTGTTTTTGATCCTTTGTCAAAGATGACTTGATTACATTTGGTTGGGTTTATTTCTGTGCTCTGTAGTCTGTTCCATTGACCTTTTTGCTTTTTATCAATATGATATGTGTTGACTACTACAGTTTCATAATAAAACTTGAAGCTGGATTGTATCAGTCCCCCAATCTTATTCTTTAATGCTACACTGGTTACCCTGAGTCTTTTTCCTTTCCATATAAATTCCAGAATTAGTCCATTTTCATTTGGTTGGTTTTATGAGATTGCCTTGAATCTATAGATCAAGTAAAGAAGATGAACCATACTAATAATTTTAAATCTTTCTATCCATACATGGATCTCTCCATTTATTTAGATCTTAATTTGTGTTTTGTTGTTATTATTGTTTGAAGCTTTCTTTTTATTTTTTTAAACATCCTTACCCCTTTATTAAAATATTTTTACTTTGAGACAGAGTCTCACTAAGTTGCCCAGGCTGGGGTTGGAATTGTGATCCTCTTGGTTCAGCCTCTGGAGTTCTGGGATTACAGGCTTACTCTACCACACACCCAGCTCCTTCTTTAATTTCTTTGATCAGAGTTTTATAATTTTCCTCATATAGATCTTGAACTTTTTTAATAGATTTCAACTTTCTCTCTCCCTCTCCCTCTCTCTCTCTCTCTCTCTCTCTCTCTCTCTCTCTCATGCTAGTGTAAGTGGTATTGTGTTTTACATTTCAGATTCTACTTGTTCATTGCTGATAAAAATGAAATCAGTTGACTCTTGTATACAGTATTAATCTTATATCCTGTAAACCTTGCTGTAATTACTATTAAGTTCTAGAAGTTTTTGTTAATTCTAGATAACTGTATCACTTACAAGCAAATATACTTTTATTTCTTCCTGACTAATCTTTTATTTCCTTTTCTTTTCTTTTCTTATTCCATTAGTTAGGATATTCAGTATGGTTTTAAACAGGAGGGAAGAGAAGTGACATCATTAAATTTTTCCCAGTGTTTGGAAGAAAGCAGCTAGTTCTTGACCCTAAGTATGATGCCATCTGAAATAATTTTTGTTGGTATTATTTATCAGATTGAGGAAATTTTCTCTGTTCTCTACTGAGATTTTTTAACCAAGGAGGAATTCAATTTTATTAACTGCTTTATCTTACTATATTAAAATAATCATGTAATTTTTCTTCCTTAGCCTATTGATGAAGTGAATTATATTGATTTTCAAGTGTTGAACACCAGCTTTGTATATCTAGAATAAACCCCACTTAGTTGCAGCATGTAATTTATCTTTACAGTACTGGGGTTTGAGCCTAGGTCCTTTGCACTGAGTGTCTCCAACATTTTTATTTTGACACAAAAGCTTGCTAAATCACTAATTTGCCCAGGGTGGGCACAAATTTAAGATCCTCTCCTGCTTCAGCCTCTTAGAGTAGTGGGATTATGGGAATGTACCACAATGCCTGGATATAATTTTCTTATACATTGTTTGATTTAGCTTGATAATGTTTTCTTGTGGGTTTTGGTATCTGTATTGCTGAAAGATATCAATCTATCCTTTTCCTTTCTTATAATGACTTTGGTTTTGCTATTAGGACAACACAGACCTCACAAAATGAGTTTCAAAGTGTTCCTGCTGCATCTGTTTTCTGGAAGACATGGTAGAGTTGGTATCATTTCTTTCTTGAAATTCACCAGTGAACCTATCTAGGCCTTATGCTTTTTCTTCTGGGAAGTTATTAATTATTCAACTTACTCAATAAATGAAGGCTTATTCAAACTGTGTTTCTCCTTCTGTGAGTTTTGATAGATTATGTCTCTCAAAGAATTAGTCTATTAATTGAAATTATCAAATTTGTGAGTATAGGGTTATTTGTAATACACCTTTATTATCCTCTTCATGTTCATGGAACCAGTATTGCTACACTTTTTTTTTACTATACTCTTTGTATCTTTATTTTTCTTGGCAAGATTGGCTAGAGGTTTATAAATTTTATTAAGCCATTTGGTTTATTACATCTTTTTCTTTTTGAGGCAGGGTCATGCTTTGTAGTACAGACTGGCCTTGAACTCACTATGTACCCCATGACTTTGAACTCACAGTGATCCTCCTGCCTCGGCCTCCCAATGCTGGGATTACAGGCATGCACCACCATGCCCAGTTTAAAACTTTTTAAACTTTTGATTTTGCTAATCTTTTCCATAAATTCCTTGTCAACTTCACTGATTTCTGCTGTGCTTTTCATTACTTCTTTTGTTCTGCTTTTTTGGATTTAATTTGTTCTCTTTCTAGCTTTCTAGAATGCATACTTATTGATTTTTGGATACTTTTCCCTTTCCAGCAAATGTAATAAGTACTATAAATTTCCCTCTGTGCTTTGCTTTTATTGCAAATCACAGTTCTTGAAAAGTTGTATTTTTATTTCCATTCATTTAGCTCATACTATTTTTAAATTTCTTTTGAGACTTCTTTGATTTATGTATCATTCTGAGGTGTATTGTTTAATCTCAAAGTATTTTGGAGATTTTCTAGCTGCTTTTTCTTACTGATTTTAAGTTTAATTCAGTTGTGGTCTGAAAGAATGCATTGTATGACACTATTCTTTTAAATGTATTGAAGTGTTTTATGGCAAAGAATGTGGCCTCTCAGTGAAATGTCTC
>PVJX010037962.1:0-16624 GCA_004027295.1 Dolichotis patagonum
CAGACTTTCAATCCAAACAGCTCAGGCCACTCTACAGTCCGGGAGTTTCGGGTCCCAAAGAGATTAATTTTGTCTTTCATAGACCAAAAGGCAGGCTCAAAACTCGAGCCCATCCCAAGAAAGCCTAGGAGCCATGTACATAGAAGAAAAAAGAAGCCATACACCTGAAATGTCTGAAATGAAACCAAATGAAATATAGAAGCAACTAGGGGAAGCTATGGAGAAATTCAAATCAGAAATAATTGTCCAGGTAAATGAAGAAATGATAAAAGTAGTGAAAGAAATATTGAACACATCTAGTGAAGGCACAGCAAAAAATTAGAGGAACAAAGCAAACAGATAGAATCCCTGAATGAATACTGTAAGAAATAAACACAATGGATAAAGCAGATTCAAAGACATATACAGAAAGTAAAAGTTCCATTGAAAGCTGCCAAAACAGCCTCAATGAATGTGAAGATATAATTTCAGACCTCAAAGATAAGATTGCAGCCATTGAACAGGAAAGGAAAGATATTTTAAAAATAACAAAGTATCAGGAAATAAAAATTCAACAGCTGCAACATGATGCAAAGAAAAATAACATAAGATTAATAGGGATAAATGAAAAAGAAGGGGACAGTCCAAATGATATCAAGAGGATATTTACAAAAGTAATAGCTGAACACTTCCCAAACACGAGAAGAGAAACTCACATTTGGAGAAGTGAATCATATACAACTCCAAACAGCCATAACAGAAATAAAACTACACCCAAACACATAATAATCACCATCCCAGAAAACCACCATAAGGACAGAATACTAAAAACTGTTAGAAAGAAAAGAGAGATAACCTATAAAGGAAAACCTAGCAGAGTCATGGTAGACTTCTCAACACAAACAATGAAATCATGAAGAGCATGGAGTGAAGTATTTTAGACCCTAAAGGAAAAGCACTTTAACCCAGACTGACTGGGTTGCAAAACTGTCCTTCAAAATGGATGGAGAAATAAGATACTTCCATGACAAAGAATAGCTAAAAAACTTCATGATCACAAAACCAACCCTACATGGAAAACTGAAAGATATTCTAGATACACATAGGGAAAAACCACCAAGCAAGGCAGACAGATAAAAAGAATGGAAAGGTAAAGATACAACAGCAGAAAGACAACCTGTCAACAATAAAACATATATAACAATTAGAACCATTAATGTAAATGGCCTCACCTCACCAATCAAAAGAAACAGCCTGGCAGAATGGATCAAGAAACAACATCCAACCATATTCTGTTTGCATGAAACTGATCTAACACAAAAGGATACTCATAGACTGAAAGCCAAAGGATGGAAAACAATACCTCATGCAACAGGAAACAAACAAAAAAAGCAGGAGTAGCCATCCTGTTTGCAGACAATGTGAATTTCAAACCAAGAACGATCCAATGAGATAAAAAGGTCACTGCAAAATAGTTAGGGGGAAACTTCAAGAGGAAGAGATAACAATCTTAAATATATATGCACCAATATCAAGAGCACCAGGCTATATAAAACAAATACTAAGAGAAATGAAAAATCAAATAAGGAATAACACAATTATAACAGGAGACTTTAACACACCATTGACAGAAAGAGACAGATCAACTAGATGGAAAATCAGTAAAGAAATAACAGAACTGAATCACACCTGTGAACAAATGGACTTGATAGGTGTATATAGAGTGTTCCATCCAACAACATCAGAATACACTTTCTCAGCAGTACATGGGACATTCTCTAAAATAGACCATATACTAGCACACAGAACATATTTAAGTAAATGCAAAAGAATTGATATTATCCCATGCTTGTTATTGGATCATAGTGCCATAAAACTAGAAATTAATGATAAGAGCAACTGCAAAAACCTCACAAACACATGGAAACTGAGTAATACACTCTTGAGCAATCAGTGGGTTATAGAGGAAATTAAAGAAGAAGTTAAACTATATCTACAAGCAAATGAAAATACAAACACAACTTATCGGAATTTGTGGGATGCAATGAAAGCAGTCCTCAGAGGAAAATTAATTGCACTGAGTTCCCACATCTGGAATAGAGAATGAACACAAATAAACAACCTGATGCTACAACACCAACGTCTAGAAAATGAAGAGAAGCCAAGCCCAAAGCCAAAACAAGGGAGGAAATTATAAAGATCAGAGCAGAAATTAGTGCAATAGAGACTATGAAAACAGGACAAATGATCAATGAAACAAAGAATTGGTTCTTTGAAAGAATAAATAAAATTGATAAGACCATGGACAACCTTATTAAAAAAGGAAAGAAAAAACTTAAATTTATGCAAAAAAGAATGAAAAAGGTGAAATTACTACAGACTCTGTGGAAGTACAAAAGATCATCAACACCTATTTCCAAAACCTCTACTCTCATAGGTTCAATAACACTGAAGAAATAGACAGATTCCTACATACATGTGAACTACCAAAGCTGGATCAAGAAGATGTAAAACTGCTGAATAACCCAATTTCTATTACTGAAATTGAAAATTTAATTAAGTCCTTGCCAACAAAAAGATCCCAGGCCCAGACGTATTCACTGCAGAATTCTACAAGAAATACAAAGAATACTTAATTCTAACACTCCTCAAACTCTTCAATGAAATTGAAAGGGAAGCAATTCTTCCTAAGTCATTCCTGGATGCAAATATTACTCTAGTGCCAAAGCCAGAGAAAGACCCAACTAAAAAAGAGAACTATAGGCCAATCTCCCTAATGAACATAGAGGCAAAAATTCTCAATAAAATATTGGCAAACAGGATGCAACAAATCATCAAGAAGATTATACACCATGACCAAGTGGGATTCATCCCAGGAATGCAGGGATGGTTCAACATATGTAATTAAAAAAATGTAATCCACCATATCAATAGAGGCAAAAGTAAGAACCACATGATCATCTCTATAGATGCATAAAAAGATTTTTGATAAAGTCCAACACTCATTCATGATAAGAACCTTGTAGAAAATTGGAATAGTTGGTCTTTACCTCAATATGATAAAGGCCATCTATGACAAACCAACAGTCAGCATCATATTAAATGGTCAAAAACTGAAAGCCTGTACCTTCAAGTCAGGCAAAAGACAAGGACATCCCCTATCACTGCTCCTATTCAACATAGTACTGGAAATACTAGCCAGAACAATTAGACAAGACAGAGAAATAAAAGGAGTAAAGATAGGAAAAGAGGAAGTTAAATTATCATTATTTGCAGATGACATGATACTTTACAGACAAGATGCCCAAAACTCCATTGAAAAACTCCTAGATATAATCAATAAATTCAGCAATGTAGCTGGATACAAAGTCAATACTCAGAAATCAATAGCATTCCTATACACTAACAACAAAAATACTGAGAGAGAAATAAGAGAAGGCATACTCTTCACACTGTCACCTCAAAATATGAAATACTTAGGAATTAATCTTATGAAAGGAGTAAAAGAGCTATGCAAGGAAAATTATAATACCCTGAAAAAGAAAATTGAAGTGGACCTCAGAAAATGGAAAGACTTAGAAGAGGACCTCAAAAAATGTTCAAGGATAGGAAGAACAAACATTGTGAAAATGTCCATTCTCCCAAAATTATTATGCAGATTTAACGCAATCCCAATCAAAATACCACTAATATACCTCATAGATCTAGAGAAATCACTCCTAAAATTCATCTGGCGCCAGAGGAGACCTAGAATAGCAAAGGCAATTCTAAGCAGCAAAGGCAAGGCAGGAGGCATCACAATTACTGACTTGAAATTATACTACAAAGCTACAGTAATAAACTCAACATGGTACTGGAATAAAAACAGAGCTGAAGATCAATGGAATAGATTGGAAGATGCAACCACAACGACAAACTCACTCAAACACCTTATCTTTAATAAAGGGGCCAAACATGTTCTCTGGAACAATGACAGTCTTTTTCACAAATGGTGCTGGAAAAGTTGACTATCCATATGCAGAAGACTAAAACTGGATCGATGCATATCATCATGTACTAAACTAAAATCTAAATGGATCAAAGCTCTAAATTTTAAACCAGAAACACTAAAGATTCTGGAGGGCAAATAGGTAAAAATCTCAAAGATATAGGATAGGTAGACAATACATGAAACAGAATCAAACCACACGGGAAGTACTTCTCAGAATTAATAACTGGGACCACAACTTAGTAAAGAATTTCTTCAAAAGAGATTTCCAGCAGAGTGAAGAGAAAACCCACAAATTGGGACAAAATCTTAACAGATTGTCCCTCAGACAAAGGACTTCTGTCTAGAAATTATAAAGAATTAAAAAAAAATCAGACCCTCGAAATTCAAAGACCCAATCCAAAAATGGGCATCTGAAATGAATGCACAGTTCTCAGATGAAGAAATACAAATGACAATTAAATACATGAAAAAATGTTCATCATCATTAGTCATGAGAGAAATGCAAACAAAAACCACACTGAGATTTCATCTCTCTCCAGAAAGAATGGCCAGGATAGAAAAACTACCAACAACAAATGCTGTAGAGGCTGTGGGGAAAAAGAACTCTTCTGCACTGTTGGTGGGAGTGTAGACTGCTGCAGCCACTGTGTAGTTCAGTTTGGAGATTCCTCAAAAGCTGGGTCTGGGGGTCCCATTTGACCCAGCTATTCCACTTCTTGGCATATTCCCAGAAGATCTGAAAACATCATACCATAGTGATACATGTGCACCCATGTTTATAGCAGCACAATTTGTAATAGCCAGATCTTGGAATCAACCTAAGTGCCCATCAACTGTGGAATGGATAAAATGTTTTGGCATTTTTATAGAATTGTGTACTATTCAGCTATAAAGAATGATCACATTGAGATATTTATAAATAAATGGACACAACTTGAGAACATACTCATAAGTGAAATAAACCAGACTGACATGTGTAAATACCGTATAGTCTCCCTAGTATGAGTGTGGGTAAGAGTATATAAGATTTTAATGTAATCATGATTCCCCATTTCATAGCTTTGAAGCCTTTGAATGTTTTCATTCATCAGTTGGAATGGTTTTATTCTGTTTTGTTTGACTTTATTATGCATGATTGTATGAACAGCTGTCTTGAAGAAGATAAAACATTATGACAGCTATTGCTGATTTAATATCATCTTGCTTAGAAGTCCTACCATGCTTCTATTCTTCTATTACCATTGGTTCTATCATGTTGTGTCTTATTGGGATTTTAATATATGTGATAATATAAACAAATATTTTTATTGAAAATGAGATATTATGGTAGCCATTGATCATTCTCTGTTATTCGCTTCAGAATGCCCTGTAATTCTTTCATTCTTTGAATGGTTTTATACTATTTTGGTATGTTTGATATTATTGTATTTGAAACTATGCTCAACTATAGCAGAGAAAGAAATATTGTGATAGCTACTGATGATGTCTGGTTGTCTTAATGTAAAGTACTGTGTTGCTTATGTTCTGTTCTGATCTGCTCTGTTCTGCCCTCTTTTGTTTTATTATTATAAAATAAAAAAGAAAAAAAATTTGTCTTTTATTTGTAAATAAAATTGGCTAGAGACATAAATTTTATTTATTCTTTCATAGAACCAACTCTGTGATTCATTATTTCTATTGTTTTTTTAGTCTCTATTGCATTGATTTGTGTTCTGATCTTTATAATTTCTTCCCTTATTTTGGCTTTGAGTTTGACTTGTTCTTTTTTTTTCTAGATGTTTGAAGTGTAGCATGAGATTGTTTGTTTGTGTTCATTCTGGTTTCCTGATGTGGGAATTCACCAAAACAAATTTTCCTCTGAGGATTGCTGTCATTGTATTGCAAAGGTTCTAGTAAGTGGTATTTGTATTTTCATGTGCTTGTAGATATTGTTTAATATCTTCTTTAATTTTCTCTGTGACCCACTGATTACTCTGGAGTGTATTATTCAGTTTGCATATGTTGTGTTGTTTTTGTAGTTTTTTTGTCATTAATTTCTAGTTTAATTGGGGCATGATCTGATAACATGTATGGGACAGTTTCAATTCTTTTGCATTTACTTAAGCATTTTCTGTGGTTTAGTATGTGGTATATTTTGGAGAATGTCCTATGTGCTTCTGAGAAGAATGTATATTCTGATGTTGTTGGGTTGAACACTCTGTAAAACATCCACTAATTTCATTTGTTCATGGGGTGATTCAGTTCTATTATTTATTTTCTGACTCTCTGTCTAGTTGATTTGTGTCTTTGTGTCAATGGGGTGTTCAGGTCTCCTGTTATAATTGTATTATTGCTTATTTGATTTTTTGTTTCTGTTAATATTTGTTTTACATAGCTGGGTGCTCCCAAATTTGGTGCATATATATTTAAGATTGCTATTTATTATTCTTGAAGCTTCCCCTTGACTAGTATGCAGTTACATTCTTTATCTTCTTTGATTATTCTTGATTTGAGGTTCACATTGTTGGAAAACAGAATAGTTACTCCTGCTTTTATTTGTTCCTGTTGAATTTAGTATTGTTTTCTATTTTTGACTTTCAGACTATGAGTTTCCTCTTGGGTTAGATGGGCTTCTTGCATGCAGCCTATGGTTGGATGTTGTTTCTTGATCCATTCTGCCAGTCTGTTTCTTTTAATTGATAAATTGAGGTCATTTACATTAATAGTGATAAATAATATATGTTGGTTTATTTTTGATATTATCTTTCTGCTATTGCTTCTTTACCTTTTCTCGCTGTTGAATTTTTTGCCTTGCTTAGTGTTTTTTTTCTTTATCTAGAATGTCTTTCAGTATTCTTTGCAGGGTTTGTTTCATGGTAATAATGTTCTTCAGCTGTTATTTATCATGTAAATACCTTATTTCTCTATAAGTTTTGAAGGATAGTTCTTCAGGGTACATCAGTCTGGGTTGGAATTCATTTTCTTTTAGGATCTGAAATACTTCACTCCATGCTTTTCTTGACTTCACTGTTTGTGTTGAGAAATCACTGTGATTCTGATAGGCTTTCCTTTATAAGTGATCTGTCTCTTCTCTGTAGCAGCTTTTAATATTCTGTTCTTATGTTGGATTTCTGGGATGTTGATTATTATATGTCTGGCTGTAGTTTTATTTTAGTTATGGCTATTTAGTGTTGTATATGCTTCACTTATCTGGATTTCAGTTTCCATTCTCATGTTTGGGAAATTTTCAGCTATTACTTCTGTAAATAGTCTCTTGATTTCATTTGTACTGTAACCTTTTTTGTTTATACCTATCAATCTTACATTGTTGTTTTTTGCATCATCTCGCAGCTGTTGAATTGTTATTTCTTGATTCCTTGTTATTTTTAAAAGATCTTTCCTTTCCTGTTCACTAGTTGCAATCTTGTCTTTGAGGTCTGGAAGTCTATCTACACTTTCATTGAGGTGGTTTTGCCAACATTTTATGGAATATTTTATTTCCTCAATATCTATTTAAATCTGTTTCATGCATTATGTTTGTTTCTTATATTGTTCATTTAAGGTTTCCATCTTTTTGCATTGTTCCTGTAATTTTTAAACTATGTCTTCTTTAGATGTGTTCAGCATTTCTTTCATTACATTTATCATTTCTTCTTTTACCTGGAAGATTATTTCTGATGTAAGTTCTTTTAGAGCTTCCCAGAGTTGTTTCTTTACTTCTGCTGCTATCCTTTCAGGAGTTTCAAGTGTTTCTTACATTTTCTATAATATCCATGTCTCCTAGGCTTGCTTCGGATGGGCTGGAGGTTTGAGAATGCATTTTACTCTGTCATTTTCCTATATTCCCTTAGGGAAGCTGAAGGCAAGGTCTCAGTTGTTTCTTGGGTTGAGAATATGTATCTGTATTGCAGGGAGTTTCTCCAGTTGAGTGAGTGGTTTGAGGTGGCAGACCTCACCGGTTGGCTCCTAGCCACTTGGGGTTGCTTGGCGGGACTCTACCAATCTCAGAGCAATGCACTCAGGTTTCTCTGTGGGACTGAAATTGCTGTGTGCTCTTTCAGCTCATGAGACAGAGTGCAGGCAGCATCAGGCCACTTGCGGGTCACTGGGTGGAGCCCAAATAGGACCAGAGTGACCTTCCTGTAGGTCTTCCAGTGATGTTGGATGATAAACAAGGCCTTACCAGTCTAAGAGCAAAGCACCAAAGCTTCCATGTGGAATGTAGATTTCCCTGTGCATTTTGGGCTCACAAGGTGAAGCCCAGGTAGCTGAAGACCACTCAGGGGTCACTGACAGGGGCCCAAATAGGCCTATAGGGACCTTTCCATGGGTCATCCTGTGATTTTTGATGCTAGGCTGAGCCATACCAGTCTCAGAGCAAAGTACCAAGGCTTCAACTGTCGAATAGAGATTGCTGCATCCACTTTTGCCTCAATAGGTGGAGCAGAGATGGCTGCGGGCCACTCAGAGGTCACTGGGTGGGCCCCAAAGAGGTCTGGAGCAACTTCTGGTGCATCCTTCAGTGATGTGGGATGCTGGGTGTGGTTCTACCAGTCTCACAGCAAAGTGCCAAGGCTTTCTTGTGAGATGGAAATTGCTGCATTCCCTTTTGGCTCACGAGGTAAAGTGTAGGTGGCTGTAGGCCACTGGTGATCCCTGGATGGGACCCAGAAGGTCCACAGGGGAACTTTTGGTGCATCCTCCAGTGAGGTGGGATGCTGGGTGGGGTCCTACTGGTCTTGGAGTAATGCACCAAAGCTTCTCCATGCAATGGAGATCACTGTGTGCACTTTTGGCTCACAAATGAAATTTACTTTTTTAGATATCACAAATGAGTGAGATCATGTGGTGTTTGTCTTTCCATGCTTGGTTTATTTCACTTAGGATAGTAATCGCTAGTTCCATTTATGTTATTGAAAATGATAATTATTCTTTTTATCACTTAATAATGTTTAATTGTGTATATGTACCACATTTTTCTTATCTATTCATCAATTGATGGACACTTAGGCCATTTCCATTTTTTGACTGTTATAAAGAGCACTGCAGTGAACATTGGGGTTCACATGTTTCTTCAATACAATGATTTCATTACCTTTGTATGTATACACAATGTTTGATTTCTGGATCATATAGTAGTTCTAGTTTTAATTTTTTGAGGTTTCTCCAGGTTCTTTTTCATAACAGCTGCACTAACTTACATTTCCACCAACAGCTTACAAGACTTGCCTTTTTTTCTACAACCTTACCAGTATTTGTTATCTTCAGTGTTTTCACAATATCTATTCTTAGGTAATAAAATATTTTAATGTGTTTTTTGATTTTCATTTTCCTGGTGATTATTGATGTTGAGCATTTTGTTATAGACTGCTGACCATTTGTATGTTTACCTTTGAAAAGGTATCTATTTGGGCTATTAATCATTTTCTAAATAAGGTTATTTTTAAAAAAGTTTTGCTATTGGAATTTTGGAGTTCATTATACATCCTGAATACCAACTCCTTGTAAAATGTATAGTTTGCAAATATCTTTTCTCATTCTGTAGGTTGCTTCTGCACTCCATTGTTTGTTTCCTTGCTGTGCAGAAGCTTTTTAGTTTGATGTTAACACATTTGTGCATTTCTCTTTTTTCTATGTTTTTGGGATCTTGTCCAAAAAATTCTCATCCATTACGATGTGTGAAGAATTTCCCATTTTCTTCTTGTAGATTCATATTTTGGTCTTTAATCCATTTTAAGTTGAGTTTCTTAATTGGTGAGATATGGAGTCTAGTTGTTTTCTTCTGCAAATAGATATACAATTTTTTCAACATCATTTATTCAAAACTCTTTTTTGCCATGTATGTCCCTAATACCCATGTCAAAGTCAGTTGGTTGCAGCTGTTTTATATTTTTTGACTTGTCTATCTGGTTGCTCTTATGCAACACCATGCTGTTTTGATTACCATAAGATTAGGAGGAAAACTGCTACATTCAAAAAGTGCAAGGTCCATCCTGATCAACCTAAACCAATTAATGGATACTGCTCCTTAAATGGCACAATACATCTTACATGGAAAAATGTGTTTAAAATACTTTATCTCCTTGGTAGGAGAATAAGGAGATGTATTAATTCACTCCTTGTATTGTAAAAATTACTATAAGCTTAGTAGCTTAAACAATATTATCTTATGATTTAATAAGCCAGAAATCTGATACTGGTCCCAATGTGATAAAATAAAGGTTTCAGCAGAGATATATTTACCTCTGAAGATTGTCCTAATAATCTAAGTGTAACCAGTTTGGAATATAAGTGGTTATCAGAAGTTTGAAATGACAAGAACATGAATTCTTTCTCAGGGCCTCTACACAGGATATGGCTCCACTGACACCTTGGTTTGAACTTGTAAGACCCACTATAGATGATAAATTCTATCATGGTAAGGCAATAGTTTGTATTGTATTTGTGGTAAAATAGAAAATTTATTTTCCTATCTTTTCTATCTTTTAAAGGTTACTTGAATTTTCTTGGCTGTTGGCCATCTCTTCCATCTTCAAAGCCAGAAATATTAACTCTCTCTTTGCTGCTGCTTCCATCATCATTTATTCCTTTTTCTAACCACAGTTAAGAAACACCCTTTGATTTTAAGAAAACATGTGATTCATTTGCAACCACCTAGATCATCTAAAATAAACTTTGGTATCAATATATATGATTGTTTTCATATCTGTAGCATTTTTTTGACTTGTAAGGTAACAGTGACAGGTTTAAAAAATTAGGATATGGATATATTTGGGAGACCATTATTATGTCTATCACAGAAAACTTGAGTTCTATGACTTTTCATCAACTCTCTAGAAATATTAGTTTGGAAAAAGTTGAAACTTCCATTTCATGTATTTCTTCATTGATATGGCAATTAAAATATCTTGCTACAATTGAAGTTTGGCACATGACAACCTAAAATATGATGAGATCAAGCATGTTCAGGGTGGTATGAATATATACCATCATAAAATATAAATGTATGAAGTCATAATGTCACTCTAAATATACATCTCTTTGTTTTATTAACTTTTTGTAACTGATTATTTTGAAAAACAGATGCAGGAGTGGCTTTGAAAAACTCTCCTCTTTGTAAAGGAAATTTTTCATTAGTAAAATTACCTGTACCAGGGAGACAGCTACTCAGAGAAGACAATTATTATTCAAAGACTTTCATCACATACCAAGATAACTTTTATTTGTCATATATTTACCCATCACCTTTCCATAATTAGTCTCCACCAGCTCCAAGAAACTTCTGTTTCTTTCTGTAGCTCAAAATGCTATATGTTTCAGTCTTCTGGCCTTTGTTTCAGTTTCATGCTTTATGAGTCCTTCATGAAAAAACATGTAATGAAATTTTGTTTTTTCTTTATTAAACATTTTTAATCAACTTAATTCATACACTAGACAAAGAACTTAGGAGGTTAAAGGGAAATAATTGTCCTCTTGCCTGTCATAAATCATGGGATTGATCTCAATGATAAATGAATGAGTGAATGTGAAAACACTTTCTTAAACTACAAAAGCTGCATCCATATAAGGGATTATAACTCCCAAATAAGTAAGAAAGCAACAGAAACAGTAAGTTAAATAGTAAATAATGAAGGGAGGTATAGGTTTCCTAACTTTTCTCCACATTCAGTCTTATCAAACAATTTGTGGACATCCTTAGGAGTGTCTCCTGTGAATTTACAGGGGATTCTCATATATCTTCCTTTCTGGACATCTCCATTGGCTTAATTAATGTGAGCTTCCTTATAATTACTTACTGTAACTTAGCTGCTCCTTGGTATGGTGTCCTTCATGTCTTTGCCCCTGACGCTTCCTGAGAAGCACATCTTAGTGATGATTCCAGATGTCTCCAGTTCCTTCAGTCATTGAACTGAGGCCACACTGTAGGTATCCACATAGCCATTCCTTTTATTTCTTTTTGTATCATGTTTGGCAACCTAAATACAATGGCTAAACCATTGAAGACTCAAGAAAATTGTGACTAGACATCAAAATTACTGTCACTTTCTTCTTCTTCTTCTTCTTCTTCTTCTTCTTCTTCTTCTTCTTCTTCTTCTTCTTCTTCTTCATCTTCTTCTTCGTCTTCCTCCTCCTCCTATTTATTTATTTATTTATTTATACTGGGGATCAAACTCACAACCTTGTGCTTGCCAGGCTGGCTTTTGTGCTGCTGAGCTAAATCCCTGACCCAAACTCTTTCTTCTTGTTACCAACCAACAAACAAAACTTGATGATATGTGTATCATGTATGATTTAAAATATTGCAGCTCCTGTTAGCTACCCACGTTTCTTATGGAAGTACCAGAAAACCAATGGTAAAACATTCTATTCATAAGGCATATTCAGCAAGTTTAGAGGAATAAGGTTCCATGGTTTTCCTACCCTATAATGTTAACCCTGGGGAGGGCTCACATCAGCTCCCCATGTGAGTATTTTATTAATATGCTGTAGAGGAGTATTAATAAAAAGCTCACTATACCACAGAAACAAATTCTGTATTCTATTGCTTAATTAATTATTAAGATTGCTTGAGGCCTAACAATGGCATACTAAATCATGAATATCACAAGTCCTATGTAAATACAGATCTTTCTGTTTCATCTATGGTATTAGGTCAAGGGACAGACACTATCTTCTTCATCTTTTCTCCTCATCTTTACCAACCAGGTACTTATGTATAAGATACTTTCTGATATTTTTTTCTCTTCACTTCTCCCTCTTACCCTCCTTGTTTCTTTCTTTCAGACCTCCTTCTAAGTGACTAAACCTATGTAAATAAGTCCTGTGAATTGTTCCTACCAGCTAACCAGATGCACTCAAATTTGTCCAAATGTCAGTTAGGCTCAATTGAGACTAGTGTGAAAATCACATCTTGTGATGTTCAGCCAATAACAGATACAGTTACAACCACACAATAGGTAATTATGATTAAAATAAAAGAAAATTTATTAAAGCATAGGAGCTTGTGAGCTATGAAACAACACAAAGAACTAGATATAACCCATTTTCATAGGCATAAAAACATCATTTTTGAACCACATCAATTGTAACTTTGGGTAGATTTTCTTAAGTGAAATCCTATTCTGCAACAGCACAGACATGGAAAAATCTGTTGCTGCGAGATCCTATTGTGCCACAGCAAAGACATGGAAAAATCTGTTGCTGTGACTATGCAGAATACTATATGATCAGTTTGACAGAAAGTTGAGGTCAGAATGGTATTTAGAAAGGATGTCTTAACCACATATGAAGAAAAAGGTCTACAAAAAGAAACATCTAGTATAAGCTTCACAATTTGTGGGGAAAAATCTATGCATACATGAACATATATTAATGCCACCCAATATGAATCTGAGCATTTACAATTTTAAAACCCTTCTGACATGGTAGATCCAAATGGTCAAGTCAGACTAGAAATTGTTATCTAATTAGTATATAAAGAAAAAGCAAAACTAATATCATCTCAGATTTCCTTTCCCTGAATCACTCAAAACACTGGGCTGCCATGGTGCTTATATTTCACAATAGAATCTGGTCTAAATTGCTCTTGCTTAAGGGCTCAAGGTCTTCAGGAGCTGTTGAATCAGCCCCAGCACTGGAGTGAGCTAGTTTTTCCCTACAGACTAAGACATAGAAGGAGATGGCTTGACATTGCAATCCACAGTAATCAGGAGAGAGACTGTATATCTATGTTACAACTATGGCTGAAGTTTAGTTCTCATTAAGTTTGTACTTTAACACTGAAGTCATTTCCTTTGGGATGAAGAGAGAAATCCCTAACATTTTGTTTTATGCAGTGTCATGTCCAGAAGTGTCTCTTCCTGCTGTTTCCACTCAACCAGTTCGAAGGCTTTGATGATTAGTGTATTGTATTCAAAGTGTTTTAAAAATTATTTTTAGTGTATTTTTAAATGAGAGTAAGACACAGATTGGCAACTTGGTGTTAAAAACAACATAAAAAGAGTTCATTCTTACTTTATAGAAGCATAAAGTGTTAGTTTATCTATAATACTGGGAATAACAGACCAGTTGCACCAGCAACTTCTCTGTGACTACTAAATTCCATCAAACCAACATAGGAGCAAAAACTTCATTCTTTTCAACAAGCTGTGCTAATATTACTGTTTATTTCATTTTTAAAATTTTATTTAGAAAGACAACAAAACAAAACAAACAAAATAGAAAAAAGGGTAGCAACAATACAAAATTCCAAGGAAAATAGAAAACAAGAAATACAAAGAAATCATTACTTGATAACTTACATACTGTCATTCTTGGAAGAAGTTGTTCAAATTACAAAGTTAAAACATACAAAGTACACATTCAAACAATCAGACAGTTAGCAATTCTGCTCCATGATCTAACAAAAACAGTAATATGGTCATTTATCTTACACACTTAAACATACATGCAATTATTTTCTTTAGAGCACCCTCTTTTCCTCTCTTTTATACAGTAGCAATTACATATTTTAGGTTTTATTACTCCTACAGTTCTTAGTAGTTTTACAATAGAGACACAATGTGATATTTATAAATATGATTCTTATTTATTTCACTAATGAGGATAGTTTCAAGTTGTCTCCATTTACCTATGAAGGCCTCAAGATCATCCTTCTTTATAGCTGAGTAATACTCCATTGTATAAAAATACCACATTTTTCCATCCACTTTGCAGTTGCAGGCATCTTGGTTGTTTCCAAGATTTAGCTATTACAAATTGTGCTGCTATGAACATGGGTGCACATATATCACTGTGATATGATCATTTCAGTATTTCTGGGAAAATACCCAGGAGTGGAATAGCTGGGTTGCATGGAGCTTCCAGTCCAAGTCTTCAGAGAATTCTCCATACTGATTTCCATAGTGGTTGCACCAGTCTACACTCCCACCAACAGTGGAGCAGTGTTCCTTTTTCCCCACAGCCTCGCCAACATTTGTTATCAGTTGATTTCTTGATGGCAGCTGTTCTTTCTGGAGTGAGATGAAATCTCAAAGTTGTTTTAATTTGCATTTCTCAAATGACCAGTGATGGTGAACATTTCTTCATGTATTTATTTGCCATTTATATATCTTTATCTTAGAACTGAGTGTTCATCTCAGATATCCATTTTTGGAGAGGGTGTTTGAATTTGAGTGGGTTGATGTTTTTCAATTCTTTATATATTCTTGATATAAGTCCTTTGTCAGAAGAGTTGCTTGCTAAATTCTTTCCCACTCTGTTCATTTTCTTTTCATTTTACTGGTGATTTTTTTTGAAGTGTACAAACTTTTCAATAGTATGATATCCCAGTTGTTGATTATCTGAAGCATTTCCCGTGCAGTTTGCATTTTGTTCCTTAATTCTCTGCCTACATCTATGTCTCCAAAACTTCTACCTAACCTATATTCCAGTAGATTTAGTGTTCCTGTTTTAATGTTTAGGTCTTTGATCCATTTAGACTTTAGTTTTGTGCATGATGATAAGCATGGATCTAGTTTCAGTCTTCTGCATGTGAAGAGCCAGTTTTTCCAACAACATTTATTAAAGAGGCTATCCTTCCTCAAATGAACATGTTTAGCCCCTTTGTCAAATATCAGGTGGTTGATTGTCTTTGTACTTATACTTGAATCTTCTAATCTATTGCATTGGTTCTCAGGTTCTTTGCCAGTACCATGTTGATTTTATTACTGTGGCTTGGTAGTACAGTTTCAAGTCAGGAATAGAGATGCCTCCTGCCTTGTCTATATTGCCCAGAATTGCCTTTGTTATTCTAGGTTTCTTCTGTTTTCAAATGAATTTTAGAAGTGTTTTCTTTAGATATGTGAGGTATGTCTATGGTATTTTGATTGGGATTGCATTGAATCTGTATAACAGTTTTGGGAATATGGCCATATTCACAATATTGGTTCATTCTAGCCAAGAACAAAGAATATCATTCTATTTTCTAATATCCTCTTCAATCTCCTTTTTAGCATAGTATGATTTTAGCATATGGTTGTTTTACATTTTTAGTTAGGTTTATTCCTAAGTATTTCATTTTTTATGTTATTGTGAAGGGCGATATTTCCATAATTTCTCTCTTGGTGAGTTTCTTGATTGTGTACTGGAATGCTATTGATTTTTGTGTGTTGACTTTGTAGCCAGCTACACTGCTGAATTTGTTTATTACCTTTAGCAGTTTTTTAATGAAGTTTTTTGGGTCTTCTATATAGGGTATCATGTCATCTGCAAATAGTGATAATTTAACTTCTTCCTTTCCTATCTTTATTCCTTTTTTTCTCTCTCTCTTGTCTGATTGCTGTGGCTAGTGTTTCCAGAACTATATTAAAAAGAAGTGGTAATAACAGACATTCTTGTCTTGTTCCTGATTTTAAAGTGAAAGCTTTCAGTTTTTGTCCATATAGTATATTATTGGCTGTTCATTTGTCATAGATGGCCTTTATGAGGTTGAGGTAGACACCATGTATTCCGAGTTTCTGAAGGGTTTTTTTTTTTTTATCAAGAACATGTTTTGGACTTTATCAAAAGCTTTTTCTGCATCTATTGAGATGACCATGTGGTTTCGGTTTTTTGCACTGTTGATATGGTGTATCACATTTATTGATTTGCATATGTTAATCCTGACTTTACAGTGAAAGCTTTCAGCTTTTGTCC
>PVJX010037963.1:0-16616 GCA_004027295.1 Dolichotis patagonum
ATAATATTGAATCAGCAATAGCTGTCACAATGTTTTGTTTTCTTCAAAACAGCTGTTCATATCATCACATATGATATAGTCAAACAAAACAGGATAACACCATTCCACCTGATGATTTAAAACTTTGAAAGACTTCGAAGCTATGAGATGGGGCCTCATGCTTACCATAAAGTCTTATATACTCTTATCAAATCTCATAGTAGGGAGATTATATGGTATTTACCCTTGTGAGTTTGGTTTATTTCACTTAAGAGAATGGTCTCAAGTCGTGTCCATTTATTTATAAATATCTCGATATGATCATTCTTTATAGCTGAGTAGTACTCCATTGTATAAAAATGCCACAGCTTTTTTATCCATTCCTCAGTTGATGGGCACTTAGGTTGTTTCCAAGGTCTGGCTATTACAAATTGTGCTGCTATAAACATGGGTGCACATAAATCACTGTGGTAGTAACATTTTCTTTATTTATCTGTTGATGTGTGTATAGGCTGTTTCCACAAGATTTTGCTTTAGTGAATTGTGCTGTATTATAAACATGGTTGTATGCATCCATCTCTGCAATATAATGTCTTTAGCTCAACATAAAGTAGTTTTGTTTTGGTTTTCGAGTTAGTGTTTTGTTATGTAGTATAGTCTAGGCTCGATCTTGAGATCCTCCCACTTTAGCCTGAGTGTTCAGATGACAGGCATGTGCCAACATGCCCAGGTTATTCTTTTTTGGGGGATGTTGGGGGTTGTTGAGACAGGGTATCACTGTAGTTCAGGCTGGCCTTGAACTCACAACAATCATCCTGCCTCAAATTCCCATGTACTGGAATTATAGGCGTGTGTCACCATTCCTGGCCAGTAAGGTTATATTTATTTTTTTTCCAAAAAACAAATCTCTTTTCTGTTATGTTATTGGTACCAGGGATTGAACTTGGGACCTTGCACTTGCCAGGCAGGCACTTGGCCAGTGAGCTAAATCCCTAGCAAATCTGTTTTAATTTAAAGAGAAAAAAATAACACAGAATTTAAAATCGCACAGTAATTAGGGGGTAATAATGGTATGTATATGCACACACACATTATTGCTTCCAGCTTCTCACACTGGTGAGCAATATGATGTTTACACATGTCTGATGTATTTCATTTATAAGTATGCTCTCAAGTTGCATCTATTTACCTGTAAAAGTCTCAAATGTACCTGGCATTAAATCAGCAATATTTTTAGTGATTTTTCCATGTATAGAAAAGTCTTTTGTAAATTATATAGCATGTAGTTTGTTTTTTGAAACAGAGTCTTGCAGTATAGTGCAGTTTGACCTTGAACTCACTATGTAGCCCAGGCTGGCCTCTACCAGGCCCAGCTATACTATGCAGCTTTTATAAAGTGTATTGAAATTGCAGAGCATGTTTAAATCAGTTTAGCTAATGTTAGTTTTTTTCTCATCCCCTCGAGGTTTTTATTTTCTGTAAGGTGCATTGGGTCAAGTCTAGGATTATAGCACTGAACTGTGTCTCTAACTTCTATTTTTGTCCTGGTTATCTGTATTTTTAATTTTCTTTCCTTATTGTACCTAGTATTTGTGTGTATGTCTTTTAGTACTGGCTATTGCACTCAGGGCCTTCGTACTGAGCTACATTCTCAGTCCTTTAAAAAAATTTTTATTTGCTGGCATGGTGGCACATGTCTGTAATGCCAGCACTTGTGATGCTCAGGCAGGAGGATTGCTCTGAGTTCAAGGCCAAGCTGAACTGCATCACAAGACCCTGACTCAGAATAAAAAAGAATTAAAAAAATATTTGAGACAGGGTATTGCTTAGTGGCTAACTTGTCCAGGCTAGAGCAAATGGGGATCTTCCTGCCTTAGCTTCCCAGAGTGCTAGGATTACAGGTGAGCATCACTACGCCTGATTCCTGGAGCATGTGGTTTTTCTTAATATTTTATCCATATGCACATGTATGCATCTATGTGCACATGTATATAGGTACTTAATGTAGAAAGACAAATTAACAGGAGCATTTGTGTACTTATAGTACTTGAAAAGTAGAAGATTCAAGATTCCCTGTTTGTCCATGCCTGATTACATCATCACTTTCTTCCTTTAGTTAAGTATTCTTTTTTTTTTTTTGGTACCGGGGATCGAACTCATGACCTCGAGCTTGCCAGGCTGGCACTTAAGCCACTGAGCTAAATCCCCGGCCCTTAGTTAAGTGTTCTACGTCTAACTTAAAACTGCTTTCAGCTAGGCATGGTAGTGCATGCCTGTAATTGCTGCTACTTGGGAGGCTGACAAGGGACTTGCAAGTTCAAGCCCAGCTTGAGCAACTTAGCAAGACTTTCAAATGAGTGAATGAAGTGAGAGGTGTAATTACATGCCAAAGCCTTCAGGTTAATCACTAGTACTGCAAAAGCAAGAAAAACCCAAACTGCTTCTGGATTATTATTATTTTTAATTTTAGTACCCTCCCACTTTGGTTTGGTTTTTTGTTTTGTTGGGGTTTTGAGGCAGCGTCTGGCGGTGTAGTCCAAGCTGACCTTGAGCTTGCTGCATAGCCCAGCCTGGCCTCAAACTTGAGTGCTGGGATTACAAGCTTGTACCACCCCACCTGGCTCCCCTTGTTTTAAAAATTACTATATGTTTGCAGTACATCATAAATATATTCATGGGGAAGTAGTATGTGTAGATACGTAGCCATGGGGGTTTTTGGAGGGGGGTGTTTTGTTTTGTTGAGACAGGGTCTCACTATGTAGTTCATACTGGCTTTGAAGTTACTATGTAGCCCAAGCTAGTAGTCCTCTTGCCTCAGCTTCCTGAGTGCTGGTATCACAGGTGTGTTCCACTGTGCCCAGCTATACATCCAGTCTTGATCCTTCTTTTTCTTTTTTTTTTTTTTCCAAGCCAAACTGTATCCAGCTTTATTAAAGATACTTTTCATATACAATCATGTATTTCAGGCTGGACATGGGCACACAACTGTTAACGAATTCCCTTTTTGGATGGACTACCAAAATTCAGAAAGCCACTGTAGAATGCAATGAAGTCTTTGTTTGAGGCTCTGAAGTAGGTAAAGGTTAGAGTGAGAGCGGACATTTCGCGTTTTGCTTGTTTAACAACTTTTCACAAGTAGACCCTGACTTTCAGGAAATGCAATGGCAGAATTATCAATCTGAGGACTCACAATCTAGAAAAGGAAATCACTGCTCTTGTGGGACGACACCATCTCGACATCACTGGCAAGTCCAGATTGCCTGACGCACTGGTAACATCAGTTTTTGGGAATCGGGTCCCAAAAGGTCTCTGGGCTTCAGGGAGTGAAGTCTACGCTGATGGCAGAGGAAAGGAGGACATAAAATGAACTGGGAGTTGTCGCACACCACAAGGCATTATGCCAATGTGGCCACATGTGTCAACATCAGGGAATCCTTCCTCCTGGAAGCCAAGAGGAAGTCTCTCAAAACTAGCAGGGAAAGGTGCTTTCCCCACATCAGTCCAGCTTTGGAGACAATTGTACCAGTGACATATGCTCCTTCTCCAAAAACAATGAAGTATTCTGTGTGCTAACAACATAGTTTAAGAAAAAAGTAAAACAAAATTCTGCATTTTTATAAAACTTGATAAAGTATTTCAAACTGTACAGTCACCAGAAGTACAGAGTTATCAAAAATGCACACACTTCACTTGGCATCTCCAGCACCTTCAGCTTTTTGTGCCTGCTCTGTTTTGGCACTTCCATTTTCTGCAGGGTTATTCCCATCCTTGCTGGCATCACTTTTCCCTTTTTCCCTTTGGGTACCTTCTCTCCCTTTTTTGCAGGGGCCTTTTAGGCTTGGGCTCTGCCTTTGGAGGAGCTGGTTTAGCGGACAGTCTTGCAGATTTTCTCTGTGGTTCGTCCTTCGCCTTGGCTTTATCACTTTCAGCATCCCCTTCAGCTTTTCTCTTGAGCATGGTGGCAGCAGCCATGTAAGGAAGGTGCTGAATGCGAGATGCAGCCGTGCAGCAGTGTGCAGCTTTGGTCAGTCCAGGGGTCGTTCTGGTTTCTTTACACTGCTCTTAGTCTTGATCCTTCTTACTTCCCTCCTTCTTCTTTCCATTTCCTCCATCCCAGTTACTTTTGTCTTTTTGAGACAAGGTTTTGCTATGTAGCCCATGGTAGTCTGGAATGCATAATCCTCCTGAGCCTTAGCTTCCCAGTTGCTGAGATCCCAGCCTTGTATTACTGTGCCTGGCTGCTTCTGCATTTTTATGTTTAACTCAAATATTGTTTTTTTCTCTCAATTGACTAATGGCATGACTGATAGGATTCACACTTTGCTGGACTACTGTGTTATATATAGATGCAGATCTTAAATTTTTGTTTTTAATACTTTGATAATGTTCAGCTGGATGATCAAACCATCTGTCATCTTGATAAGGGAATAAAGCAAACTAAAAAGGTAATAAAAGCTGCTACATTTGAAGGTAGTATACTTTTTGCTTTTTTTTTCCTTCTTTTTTTTTGGTCTACCACTGTGCTTTTACTTAAGACAAGGACAGATATATGAACATTTACAGAGACCAGTTGCTGTCTTTCTTACAGCTTCATTCTAGCTCAAACTTAGTAAGGTTGCCAAACCTGTTCTTTGGTAGGACAAATAGTTTAGTGTATGTGCTGCTGAAGTGAGCACTGTTGCTACTGTTTAGGTTTATGTTTAGGTGTACCTAGTGATCATATTCATCAAGGGGGATTTGTTCTTGCTGATGGTATAACTTGATCCTTTTTTCCCTCTATTTCCGTGCCCTCCCTTCAAGCCCCTCTTCCCCTCCTTATTTCCAAAAGCTTTGATTCCATTTTTCTTTTTCTCATTTTTTTCTTCCCTTTCTTTCCCCCTCCCTTGTTACTTCCCTTTTGTATTTGAACATTTTCTTCCTATCTCTATTATACATTTTGATAACCTATTTTCTGAATACTCCTTTGCAAATACATAGATTTATAGAAAAATAAAACCTATTAGAAGTTGAACTTTACTGTATTAAAAATATATTTCTAGCCAGGCATGAGGTGTACACCTATAATCCAAGCACTCTGGGAGGCTGAGACAGAATTGCAACTTTGAACCCAGACTGGACAACTTAGCCACTTAGCAAGACACTATCTCAAAAAATGAAGAGGCTGGGGGTGTAGAGCAGTATGAATGTCCTGGATTCAGTCTCCAGTGCTGCGCTCCCCCACCCCGCACTGTTATGTTCCTTATCTTTCTAATTCTATTAATGAAAGATTTGGTCTATGAGTTTGCTGTAAATTGAACTGTTCATATTTTCCCCTTGATTGTGGAAATGTTAAGACCAGTTTGAATCTATATATTAAATATAGTTGATTTCTTGCTAAGAATTTGAGTTTCAGAAGTTTGGATTTTGTTAGGATTGAAAACTACACTGTCGTACTGAAATTGGTATAATAGTTATTTTGCTAAACATATCAAATGAAATAGTTGTTAAAACAGTTCATATATTTTTCTTTAGAGCTCAGTTCCCCAAAACTTGTAAAAGCAGGAATGTTCAAGACAAAGAAATCCAACAAGGTACGTTTTTAGGAAATATTCTTAACTGTTGATTTTAGAAGTTGTCATTAGGGACTCTTGTTAGATTATTAGTTAGAAGTTAATAGTATAGAGCAGTGATGGTGAACCTCTTAGAGCTTTCGGTGATGACAGCCCTAGCTGGTGCATGTGTGCCACAGGTTCGCCACCATTGTTCTAGAGAATTGTACCCTTTATCCATATATGCCCTAGCATATGTATATCTCTAATTAATGTCATGTAGTACTGTTCAGTGTGATCATGAGACCAAGGGATTTTTATTTCAAAGTGTTTTGTTTGAAGAAACTTTTGAGTTAATTTGGCAAATATCTTCATGTAACTAAATAGAGGTAGGTGATTTTTTTTTTAAAATCGCTATCATTTTAGCAAGTATTTTTTCTCTTAAAAAGTTCAAGAACAGAATTTGCTGACATAACATTTATTTATTTATTTATTTATTAGGCCAGCAATTTCAGCGATATGGCTCTTTGGCCAACACCAGGTGAATTAGTGAACACTGGAGTAAGTATTATTTTAAAACTTATAAAAGTAATCAAAAATCACATTCTCATTTCAACATGCAGAATGTATTTTACTAAAAATCTAAGTCAGACATGGTGGTACATGCCTATAATCCCAGAACTTAAGGAGGCTGAGGCAAGAGGATCACAAATTTGAGCCCAGCTTGGGCAATTTAGCAATGTAAGCAAAACCTTGTCTCAAAAAAAAAAAAAAAAAAAAATTGGGGATGTAATTCAGTAAGAAGGGCCTGGGTTCAGTTCCTAGTACTGCAAGAACAGACGATCTAAAATGTTTTCACATGAGGGACATAAGTGTAGACTTGATCCATTGGTAGGAATCCTTGTTTGTTAAATTTGTCATCTTTTTTTTTTGTACCGGGAATCCAACTCATGCATGACCTTGTGCTTGCCAGACAGGTGCTGCACTGCTGAGCTACGTCTCTGGCCTGTAGTCATCTTTTGACATTGCCACTAGTATTAGTAATAAACTTTGTGACTAAAGAAGGGAAGGGTGGAGAGGGAGAAATTGGCCTTGAATATGCCAGCCTCGTGGTGATCCTCCTACCTCAGCCTTCTGAGCATTGTGATTACAAGTATGTGTTACCATGCCTGAAAAAATGGAGTTTTATATTTCATAATTTGTCATTTGTTTTATAATAGTTAGGTAATGTGTATTACTACAGATTTTTGGATATACTAGTGAAAATGTTAATGAAAAATTGTTCAAAAAACTTTTCTTCAGTTTCAGAATGTCCTAAGCCAAGGAAATAAGAAGCCTCAAATTAGAAAAGAAAAAGAAGAGAAGTTCGAAAAGAAAAGTAACAGTGAGAGCAAAGAAAACAGGGAAACCAAGTTAAATGGTCCTGGTGAAAATGTGAGTGAGGATGAGGCTCAGTCAAGTAACCATCGCAAGAGAGGTCAGTTATCTGTATCTCCTTTCTGGTATGAAATGTTTGAAGAAAGTTTGAAGAAAGTTGCAGTAATCAAGAATTGTTGCAGGATAACCACCTACCTTAGTTATTTGTTAGTATAACATTTCTGGACCGATAGACACACACACACACACACACACACACACACACACACTCTCTCTCTCTCTCTCTCTCTCTCTCTTTCTCTTTCTCTCCTCTCTCTTTTTCTTTCTCTTTCTCTTTCTCTTTTTCTTTCTTGCTTTCTTGCTTTCTTTCTTTCTCTCTTCTTTCTCTTTCTCTTTCATTCTTTCTCTCTTTTTTCTTTCTCTCTCTTTCTTGCTCTTTCTTTCTTGCTCTCTTTCTCTTCCTCTCTCTTGCTCTTCCTTTCCTTTCCTTCCTTTCTCCTTTCCTTCCCTTTCCCTTTCCCTTTCCCTTTCCCTTTTCCTTTTCCTTTTCCTTTTCCTTTTCCTTTTCCTTTTCCCTTTCCTTTCCTTTCCTTTCCTTTCCTACCAAGGATGGAACTCATGACCTTGTGCCTGCCAGGCAGGCACTAATACTGCTGAGCTAAGCCCCTGGCGTGCTTGCGCTTGCTCTCTTGCTCTCACTCTCTTTCTCTCTCTCTCTTGCTCTCTTGTGCTTTCAGCTTGTTTTTTCATGTTTGCTTGCTTTCTTTCTCACTTGTACTGCATGTATGCAAATGGGATAAACCTGCAAGTATAGCATTGAGAGTAGATAGATTCATAAAAAGTTGATGATTACTATTCTTTTAAATCTGCCTTGGAACCGCTCCCTGTTTTTTATGGAGTTATGAGGAGATGAAATTTTTCAAGGATTCTTCTTTTTTCTTAGCACTGGAAATCAAACTCAGGACCTTGTGCTTGCTAGGCAGCACATTGAGCTGTATCCTTGGCCCTTAGATTCATTTCTTTAAGAGAAAATAGAGGACAATTTTGATCACCATTTCCCTGAAAAAATATGTTTTGAAGGAGAAAGAAATTCTTTTTTTTTTTGTACTGGGGATCAAACTCACAACCTAGCATTTCCTAGGCAGGCACTTATGCCACCAAACTGAATCCCTGGCCCAAGAAATTGTCTTTTCATCCTTTTCTATTTTCTGAGCTTTTCATATGTCATGTGCCAAGATAATTTACCTACTTTGTAAAAACATTGACTCTGCCAGTGTTTTGAGCCCAGATAACATGGCAGGATGTAAGTTGAGAGACATAGACATAGTCTATAGTCTGTATAGCCAGGTAACTTGAAATTAATGAATTTGTTTATTTAAAGTACTGGGGATTAAATTCAAGGCCTCACACATGCCGGACAAGTGCATACTTGACAAGTGAATTATACCCTCAGCTTTGTTATTTTTTTATTTTTATTTTTTTACTGGTACCAGGGATCTAATTCATGACCTTGCGCTTGCCAGGCAGGTGCTTATCCTGCTGAGCTAAAACCCCGGCCCCCAGCTCTGCCATTTTTGAGTGCCACGGAAGAGAATGAAACATTTACTCTACAGTAAATGCAACATATTAAGTACACAGTTTGTAAATACACAGCAAACACAGCATGTAAATATGCAATATGCACATAGTATATAAACACACAGCAAATACATGTAAATACACCATGTAAATATACAGCAAATACAACATGTAAATATACAGTATGTAAATACACAGTGTATAATACACAGTTAATATAACATTGGAGAAGACATTGAGTGGCATAGTAGATACCTGACAGCTTCTTTTTTTTTTTTTGGTACCGGGGATCGAACTCACAACCTCGCGCTTGCCAGGCAGGCGCTTAAGCCACTGAGTTAAATCCCTGGCCCTAGCTTCTTAATTCTGGAACTAATAGGCTGTCATATACCAAGCACTTAGTTGAATAATTTACCTTTTTTTTTTTTTTGTACTAGGAATCGAACTCACAACCTCACACTTGCCAGGCAGGCACTTAAGCCACTGAGCTAAATCCCTGGCCCTAATTTACCTTTTTCATGAATATTTTATTTGCTGTGGAATATGCATTAGGTTCTCTTAATACAATGAGCAAGAGTTAATTTCCAAAAAGTAGATAAGAACAAGGCAACCAAGTTCTGTTAGAGAAATTTGTTTCTTAACTTAACCACTTTATCACTTTTTTCCTGCTTTCTCAAGATATAAGTAGTCTTTGGTTGTTTAGAATTCATACATATGACAGACCTGACATTCTAAAATTTGTCATTTTCTCTGTGCTGAGAATTGTAGGTGTGTGCCGTCACATCCAGCAAGAATACATTTATATGGAAAGAAGAGCTTACTTATGCCTGGGAATGTTGTTAATAGAATTTATGAGAGGTCTTAAAGAATTCTTAAGAATTTTTTTCATGTTCTGTGTCCTTTATCTGGTCCATGAGTTTATGAGATTTATAGGAAATCAGTACTTCATAGTATATATACTTACTTTTCCCTTGATTACTTTGTAGTTTTTTTCTTTGCCTTGAGCCTTTTTATTGTAGTAGGAAATTTCAGTTGAGTAGAACACTGAATAAGAAGCCTTAATTTTGGAATTCATGAAATTGTAATCTTCAGAATTTTACTCTACTGTAACCATAACAGTTATGTCATCAGTCATCAAGAAAAGTTAATTTGATTGTATCTCTTGAGTTAGATGTTTAATAACTCTAGAACATTTTTCTATCAAGTTAGAGTTTTATACTCACCCACTTACAATTTGGGAAACGTCATTTGTTAGTAATAATCCTAGATAAAGTAATATTTCAGACAATGATCTGAGACTTAGTGTTTTGAACCCAAAACTTAACTCTGTAGCATTATAATGTCTTTTCATGTATGTGTCATTCTAAAGCCTAAGGATTAAGTTAGGATTAAGTTAAGTAGAAAGGAGTAATATGTATATGTATTATTACTTTTGTTTTTTTGAGACTGGATCTTGCCATATGGTTTAGGCTGCCCTAACCTCACTATATAGCACAAGCTGGCCTTGAATTTGCAGCGATCCTCCTGCTTTTTAGCCTCCTGAGGCCTGGGATTATAGGCGGATGGCACCATACTCTGCTTTATGTGTTATTTTAAATCTGTCCATCAAAATTAAACAAAATAGTTAACATTTCACTTAAAGTAATTCCAGTGGTATTCCACCATTGGCTTTTCACTTAATTTTTCAGTCATTTTACTTAAGTTTATTAAATATGTGAGACTGGAAAAGATTTTTTGGTACGCTGCAAATAATCCCTGTAAGCTATTTAATTAAAGTTCAGCATGCTTTCAGAATTACAAAGCTTTAGTGAAAATTGTACCTTGTCACTAATGACTTTATCTTGTTTTCTTTAAGCTAATAAGCACAAGTGGGTACCACTCCACTTAGATGATCTTAGGCCAGACAGTCAAGAAAGACCTGGATCCCGAAATAATTCAAGATGTCAAGGTGAAGCAAATAAGTCAGCACATAATAATAGGCGAAATGATACACGAAGTAAGTTGCATTCTAAGAGAACTACAACTAAAAAACTTCATTTTATACTTACTGGCAACAAAGTATAAACCATTTAAGAGTAAATTGTAGTTAACCTGTCTATTTAAATACCTTTAGACTATATTTCCTAAGAACAGTGTAACCATAGAATAGTCTTTTTATTTTTGTGGTACTAGAGATTCAACCAAGCTGTGTGTATGCTAGGCAAGTGCTCTACCACTGAGCTACATCTGCAGCTGTTTTTAATTTGTATTTGAATATAGGTCTTGCTAAGCTGCCCTTGCTGGTGTTAAACTTGTGATTCTGCTTTAAGCTTCCAGAGTAGGTGGGATTACAGTGCTGACAGTTCCCATAGCATAGCTCACAGTACTAACCTGTAGCATTCTCTGTATTTCTTAAACCCTATTCCCAGCCCCTGGGATCACACATTGCTGTCAGTCGTTTTTTTTTTCTCTTTAGATTCTATCATTGTCTAAAGTTTTCTTGGTTTGTCTTTCGTGACTTTGATTTTTTAAGAGTACAGGACAGTTTACCATAGATACTCTTCACTTTGCTTTTTGATGCTTCCTTATGGTTGGGTTTGGGCCACAAAGTTTTGGCAGATACAGTTTTCCTATTAGTGCACATGCTATGGGAATGCATAGGATACTTGTCTGATCCTTTAGGTGACTTGGTCAGGTTCTTCAGATTTTGGATTCTAAAGATGCTCTTTCTTCTTTTTTATTTTATTTTTTTAGATTAGGCAGATTTACTGTAGAGAAGGAATGGAGAACGGGGAACAGGATAGCTCCTGAGAGATAGGAGGGTTCCTGAATAGGTTGCCTACTCTTTCCTCCTTTGTACTTAGTATATAAATTGGTGAGGCTGTGAAAGTGATGGTTTCCTCTTCAGATTTTTCACACAAGCTTTAGCTTCCAATGATAATTCTTGCCAGATTGAGTTATTACTAGGATGGTTGCAAACCAGTATGATATTTTTTCTTATTGCATCATTCTTCTGAATTTAGAAGTTGGCATTCTACTATAAGGAATAACTTCTTATCATTGAGGACTCATGACTTCTATCTTTAATATGTTCTAACAACATTTGATTTCTATGTATGTATGTATGTATGTATGTGTGTATTGGTACGGGGGATGGAACTCATATCCTAGTGCTTGGCAGGCAGGCATTTATGCTGCTGAGCTACATGCTTGGCCCTTCACTTTATTTTTAAGCTTCCAGATTTGGCTTATGGGAATCTCTTCTGAGTGCTTTCTTAATTTTCAATTTTTGTTTTGTTTTTATATTTGTTGTAGTGGTGGAAATGAAACCCAGGGCTTATAGATAGGTCTTCTGTCACAGAGCTATATGCTATCTCTGCATCCTTTTTTCAACACACAATTCTTGTGGGTACAGGGCCATGCACTTGTAATTCCAGCTGCTGTGGAGGCATGAGGGTCAAAGGTTCAGGCCAGCCTGGGCAAGACCTTGTCTGAAAAGTGGTTGGAGATGTAGCTCATAACATGATTTGTTATCATGTGTGAGGCCCAGGGTTCAATTTCTGGTACTACTGATACACATAGATATCAACCAACCCCAACTAGTCTGTTTTCTGTCATCACAAGATACTTTTCTAGAATTTCATGTAAATAGCTATATAGTATGCTTTATGTATTTGTGTTTCCTTATGTTCAGCACTTTTATTATTACTATTATCATTTTAGTTTAAGTGTATTAGTACAATTTAGGTATACAAAATGATCACAAAATCTTAGGAAATTTGTGTGCATGATATATCTTGGTTTCTCCCCCCCCCCCATTTTCAGCCTCTCCTTTCAGATTCCTTGCCCTCCCCATCTTCCCTTCCCCATGAAAGCTGTTTTCATGTTTTCCTTTTCCCATTTTTTCCCCTTTATTCCTTTCCACCTCTCCACCCCTAGTTTGCTTTTCCTTTCAGTGTCTTCCTATTCCACAATATCCATTGTACATTTTTGTTTTTATCTACATTTTCAGTTTCTCACACCAGAGATAATGTGATATTTACATGTGTCCAATTTCACTTACAATTATTGTCTCAAGATGCATCCATTTAGCTATAAATGTCTCAGTTTTATCTTTATGACTGAGTTATACGCCATTATATTAAAAAAATCACATCTTTTTATCCATTCATTGGTTGATGGGCATTTGGGCTGCTTCCAGGATTTAGCTGTTAGAAACTGTGCCAGTATAAACATGGGTATACATATATCGCTGTGCTATGATGCAGCATCATAGCATTTTTTTTTTTTTTTTTTAAGAACAGGGTCTTGCCTATGTAGTTCCGGTTGGTCTTGAACTCACTATATAGTCCATGGTAGCCTTGAATTTATGGTGATCCTCCTGCTTTACCTTCCTGAGTGGTGGTATTACAAGATTTGTGCTGCCACACTTGGCTCCTCAGTATTGTTTTTTAGATTCACCTATATTGTCCATGTATTAGTAGTTTTATCTCTTTATTGCCAAATAGTTTTTCTGTGGTACCAAGATTTGACCTTGGGACCTCATGCTTGCCAGGCAGCCGCTGTGCCATTGAGCTATATCCCTTCATAGTATTGTTTTGAATGGATAAGTCCTGTTACTCATTTGCTGATGGATAATGGATTTGTTTCTACTTTTGGGCTATTAAGTATAATGCTCTGAGCATTTGATTTTTTGTTTTTGTTTTTGGTGTTACTAGGGATCAAACTTAGGGTCTTGCCAAGTGCTCTGCCACTGAGCTACTTTGTTTCTTAAGTAAATACCAATGAATAGATTGATTGCTCCATCCTATGGTATGTTAATTTTCTGCCACTAAAAAATACCTGACATAGTTGACTTATGAAGCAAGGAGAAATTTATATTGGCATACAGTTATGGAGGTTTTAGTCTGAGATCAATGGCCCCATTGCTTTGGGCCTGTGGTGAGTGCAGCACATCATGGTGGGAGCAAGTATCAGGGTGAATGGTCACATGCAGAGCCATTATACAGTTGGGACAGGGTCCCGCAGTCCCTTCCTGCAGTGTGCCTCAGTGACCAACTAAGTGTTCTGCCATCTCCCACTCATGCTATACTCTGAGGACATTCAACATCCAAATTGTACCGTTTGAGCAGGGCCTGGTGGCACTACTTATAACCCCAGGACTTTGGGAGGCCAAGGCAGGAGAATAATACATTTGAGCCCATCCTGGGCAATTTAGAGACTTAGTGAGATGCTGACTCAAGTAAGAAATTAAAGAAGGGTAGAGAATTCACCTCAGTACAGAGGCCCTGGGTTAAATCTCCAATACCATAAACATAAATAAAAGTTTTAAAAATTGCAAACCCAGGTGTGGAGGTGTGCACCTGTTGTCCCAGCTACCTGTGAGCCGGAGGTGAGTTCAGTACTAGCTTACAGCATAGCAAGACTCCAACCCAGAACAAAACACCCAAAATGCCCACAAATTATTTTACAGATATATTGTTTCAACAAGGTATGCTTAGATTTCAGAAAGAGGACAAAAGGATACATGAAATAAAATGATCTTTGGTTTTAAAGATTTTTGCTAAGATCTTACAAGTCTGTTAAGACGTGTTCTGTGACTGGATCTGAATGCATAAGCATTTTTTTTTACAAACTTATTTTAAAATTTCCAATTATGAAAAACTTTAAATTTTTCGAGAAAGGGCATTGCCTGTGCACTTCAGGCTGGCTTTTTTTATTTTTGAAGAATAGAATATTTTTATTGAGAGAAAAAGCTTCTGTCTTGAGAGAGACAGAAGGGGTCCCGAGTGGGTTGCCCTCAGGCTGGCTTTGAACTTGCTATGTAGCCCAGGCTGGCCTCTGACTCAAGGCAGTCCTCCTACCTCAACCTCTTAAATCTTGAGATTATTAGAGGCATGCACCACAATGCCTGGCCTGGATAACTTTAAATGTGGAAAGAAGTATGTAATAACTGTTTGTGGAGCTGTTATTTAGATTTAGTAATTTTGCTGTATTCATTCTTGTGCTGAATCATTTGAAAGTAACTTGAAGGAGTTACACTTCATCAGTGATAGCCTAAAAAAAATATATAATCTGAGAAAATCATTAATTTCCTAGTCACTAATAATGTTTTTTTTTTTTTTTTCTTTTTTGGTCACTAATAATCTTGTAAGTATTTTCCTGTTATTTATAAAATAGCATTTTAATATTATAAAACTTGTCCATAGAAAAAATAAAGGCCTCTTTGCCTTTTGTTTTTTAATATATCATGTAAAGGTTGTATTCTAAAAATACTGGGTACTTATAATTTAAATTTTCTAAAAAGTTTATTAAAATATTGAGACTATAAGGAAGTATATGTGTGAAGTTATAAAGAATAATGTAACAAACACAAACTTAGCATTTTAAAAAACTGTTAGTTGGGCCAGTGTTGTACACCTGTATCCCCAGCACTTGGGAGGCTGAGGCAGGAGGATTGGCACAAGTTCAAGGCCAATTTTGGCTATATAATGAGTTCATGGTCAGTCTAAACTACATAGTGAGAATGTCTCTGAAAAAGAAAAAAGAAAAAAAAAATCTCAGGCGCATATGTTAAACTTTCCCACGTGTCTTCTGCAGTGTCATTCCATTGCCTCCTTTCTGAGAAAAGATAAGCTTGAATGTTTTAGTTTTTTGCATGTTTGGGAATTGCAGTGTAATTGCATTAATATATCCTTTGGCAACAGTTCTCACTTTAGTCTTAAGTTTGAGATTCATGCATGTTGGTGGTCTTGCTGTAATTCATTCTTTTTCCTTCTACTGAAAGATACTTCACTGTTTGATGAAGTCAGTTTACACATTTGAACTGTTTATTTTTCATATGAAAGTACCACTGTGAATGTTCTGTGCATGCATAATACACACGTACAAGAGGCTCTCTGTGATAATTTTTTTTTTTGTGCCAGGGATCAAACTCATGACCTTGTGCTTGCTACCCAGGCGCTTAAGCCACTGAGCTAAATCCCCGGCTCTCTGTGATAATTGTTGAGGCTACAGATTACAACCTGAGTGAGGAGTAGGAAATCAGTATCTGGGATCATAATCTGGTTTTTTGTTTTTGTTTTGTTTTTGGTCTTTTTGAAGCAGGGTCTCACTGTGCAATTCAGGCTGACCATGAACTCACTTTGTAGCCAAGGCTGACCTCAAACTTGCAGTGATCTTCCTATCTCAGCCTCCTGAGTGCTGGGATTACAGGGGTACACCACCACATCCAGCATGATCTGTGTTTTAAAAATACTGATAGAAGTCAGGTACAGTGGCACGCATTGGGAGGCTGAGGCAGAAAGAAGGATCATTGCAAGTTCAAAATCAACGTGGGCTACAAAGTGAGATCAAGGCCAGCCTGACTGCATAGGGAGACCTTGTCTTAAGGGGGGAAAAAATTACATGTGTGTGTGTGTGTGTGTGTGTAGTCAGAGTACTTCACATAGCAAGTATTGTTTCACAGTACTTGTATTAAAAAAATTTTGTGAGTTGATTGGGTTATGCCGATTATAGCAGAAATGTTTGAAAAAGACTGTTAAGAGAAATATTAAGGATAGAATTATAGCACTTAAAGCAGTGATTCTCAAGAGGGAAGATTTTGCCCCCATTAACGGGCATTTGGCAATGTCTGGAGATACTATTGGGTTGTCACACTGGGGGCTGAAGGAGCCCTACTGGCATACAGTGGGTAGAGCTTGATAGTGATGCAAAACATCCCATAGTGCTCAAGGCCCTCTTCTCCCCACACTGAAGAGCCCAAAGTTCCAAGGTTGAGAATCCTTGTTCTGAGATTTGCTTATCTTTACTTTCATTAGATTATTCTACTGAAAAGTTTTTTACTCTTATTAGCAGTATAAAATTTTTTTTTTCTGTTTCATATTACAGGGTCTTAAAATGTCCTCTAGGTTTGGTAGAGGAAAGACTGTTCCATTGTCTTAATTTTCATTTTTCATGGCCAGTGAGACTGAGCACCATTTTCTATATTCATTGGCCATTTGGATATTTGTGCTCTACTAATTGATGTTTTATTCATTTCCTATTTCTCTGTGTGCATGTTGTATTAGTATGAAAAGAGTAGTATCAGTTACTGTGTTCTATCTTGTAGATATAACTCCTATATTGTGCCTCATGTATCTTTTCTGCCTTTTTTTTTTTTTTTTTTTTTTTTTT
>PVJX010037964.1:0-16622 GCA_004027295.1 Dolichotis patagonum
ATCCATAAACTCCATCTGAGATTGAAAATGATATTTCAAAATATTCTGAAGCTTGATGTAGGCTTAAGTAGAAACCCAAGATAATTGTAAAGATTAGAGCTTGAATTATTTGTTTTCAGTTAACTTCTATTAAGCTGTGGTGTGATCAAGCGATTGATACACCTGATGCTAGAAGGACTGATAAGTTAAAAAGGGGTACCTCTGTGGGGTTAAGGGGTTTAATCCCCGTGGGTGGTCAAAACCAAACTAGTTATGGTGTTGCAGCCAGGCTAGCATAATAAAAGGCTCAGAAAAAACCTGATAGTAAATATTTCAGGAAAAATAAATAGAATTTTTCTGTACTACAATCCCATTTGTGCAATTGTTGTATGGAGGCCTTGGTATGTTCCCTTTCATACAATATACTGCCATCATTGGTTTACAGTGAGTGCATTAGTTAGGAAACCTAATGTTACTAGTGTCTTAGTTAAAAAAAATCAAATAATTAACCCTCAAGTTAGTAAAAGAGCAGATAATGCCCCTGTGAGTGGTCAACACTTGGATTTACTATGGGATAGGCATGAGTTTGGTCAGTCATTAGGTCTTGTCAGGAAATGGCTAACAGGGTGAATACATAGATTGGGATTATTGCTACAGTAGGCTCTACAAATGTCAATATCATTAAAATAATGAAAGTTATTAGAGATGTTGAAGGACTGATAGAGGCAAATACTAATATAGCTCCTCCAATTAGGTGTATGAGTAGGTGTCCAGCAGCAAAGACGGTGGTTAGTTGCACTGCTAGGGCTGTGGGTTGATTGAATTGGCTAGTTGTCTTGATAATTATGAGTACTGGAATGAGTAGATTTGTGTTTCTTGATAGAGAAAATGTGCTAATGATTATAGACTTCTATAACAGAAGCCCCAAATTACTGTTTCTGCTCAAGGTGGAATAGCCATGTCCAGGTTCATTGGTAATTGTGCTGTAGAGGTAAAAGAGTGGGGTAGGCAGCCTAAAAGTTTGGGGGAGCCAATAAAAAAATGAGGCAGATTAATATTAATGATTGAGTTAGTCCTTTAATATTCCATATTGCTATTATTTGTTTTAGGTCAGTTTAATTGCTCATTGTTGTACTGTAATTAGGCAGTTATTAATTTGGGAGTTGGAAGTGGAAAAATAAAATGTTAGGGAATATAAAGATAGTAATTATTGTATGTATTCCTATAATGTGGGTGTAATGAAGATGGTAAATAAATTCTCATTTATTTGCTTTCTCAAGGTGACTTCTGTTTTGTATTTTCTAGGTGGGTTGTTTTTGGATTTAAGATGAGTAGATGTGATGAGATTATTATTTATAAAATTATAAATAGGGAGATAAACATTGATAAAATAAAAGTAAACAATTTGCATGTATGTAGTCAGAGCATTTCATTATGCAGGAAATAATCCTCAGATCTTCAACTTAAAACATTAACAAGAGGGTAGTTTTATAATATTTATAATATTGAAGATGATCAGTTTTCAAACTCTTTTAGTGGGAATATTTCAGGAATCATGGGTTTAAAGCTGTGAATTGAAACACAAAGTTCTGAACATTGGTGACACGATAATACTGGGTGTTATGATGTGAGGGTTGTTTGATTTATATGCCCTAAAATGATGTCTGTTTTAAGCACTAAATGTGGGAATGCACATGAGTGGATCTAATCTTTTGATGAAATTAACATAAAGATTGGTATTTCTATGGGAAAACAACTGCATTGTCTAATTAAAGTAGTCGAAGTTCCCCAATATTTAAATCATTGGAGGTTCTATATAGGTGTAAAAATTGAGTTCTTTGCAGGCTACATACTCATAGCTTCAGTATCATTGATGTGTTATTGTTTTGACTGTTAAGGATGGGTTATTAATCTCATCTATTACATATAAGATTTGAAGAGAGAGAAGGACAATAAGAATAAGAATGATGGTGGGCAGGATGGTTCAGATTGTTTCAATCACTTGAGCATCTATAGTGCTTGTGTGCATAAGCTTTATGATGAGTATAAGAGAAATAATGTATAGTACTATGGTACTGATTAGGATGTGATTTGTTGTTTTTTACTATGTTTATTTTACCCTCTTTAAGGTAAAATAAGATAGGAATACAATTATTAGTATGTGGTCATGAAAATGTAATAGTTTCTCTAGAACAGGGGAGGCAGCATCACGGACTCTTAAATCACAGGGATATGCCATGAAGATATATAGGCACTTAACCAATTATTTAAATTTCACAAAGCTATGTAATGTTTCTACTAATATCTTTCTAGTCAAGAGAGTCAGAGGGGATGTGGACCTGACTTGAAACCAGTTTTAAGAAGTTCGATTCCTTCCTTTCTTTTCCCTTGAACTGGATGTATGTGGTTTCTTCAAATGTGTGTTATGTTTCAGGGCAGCCATGGAATCACTCTAACTTATTTGGAGTTAGGTCAATATTTATACGTTCTCGTTTTGATGTACATACTTCTCAGTCTATGAAAATCATCAATATAACACCTGTTAGAGAGATACAGGAACCTATTGGTGAGAGAGTATTTCACAGTGTATATGTGTCTGTGTAGTCAGAATATTGACAAGGTATACTGCAGAGCCCTAGGAAATGTTGGGGGAAAAATATGAGGTTTTACTCATACGAATATTAAGAAGAAATGAATACTTGCTCATGTAGAGGTTAAGCACAGCCTGAGAATAGTGGAAGTCAATGGGTGAATTTCTGCATAATTTCCAATATGGATCCTATGTACAGGGCATAGTGAAAATGTGAGAATACATAATAGGTGTCACGTAAGACAATGTCTAGTGAAGTGTTACATAACACAATATCCAACAGTCTCCCTACTATGCAATGGAAAATTAACGCTAAAGCCGATAATCTTGCTAGCGATCATTTAATGTTTCCTCCATGTAATGTTACTAATCAACTGAATACTTTTAGCCTGGAAGGAATTGAAATGATTATTGTATCAGATGTAAAGTATGCTCCTGTATTCACCTCTATGCCAACGGTGAACATATCGTCAGACCATATGATAAAACGTAAGAATCTTATATATATCTCAAACTGTACCCATATAACCTAAAGGATGTTTCTCACTGGAGTAGTATAAGGATATGTGAGATTATACCAAATTCCATTAGAATAAGAATATAAACTTTGAGTGACCAAAGAATCAGGAGAGATGTTGATATAAAATTGGGTCCCCTCAACTGGCAGGATCAACCAAGGTTTTCTTTAGGTTTCTGTCTGTAAATAATAGTGTAACAACTGCAGCAAGGATAAATGAAGATACAAACAATAGAATGGCTCTAGGGGCCGGGGGTTTAGCTCAGTGGTGTAAGTGCCTGCTTGGCAAACACAAGGTCAAGGTCATGAGTTCCATCCCTGGCAACAAAAACATAAACAAAAAAAAAAAAAAAAGAAAGCTAACTGGGCGAATAGAATGGCTCTAATTAAAACAGATGAAATCAATAATGATGTCTGGTATTGTGTTATGGATGGGTGTTTCCTGTTGATGATTGTTGTAAAGAAATTGATCGCTCCCAAAATTGAGGATACTCCTGCTAGGTGAAGAGAGAAGATGGTTAAATCTACAGAGGGTCCTGCATGTGCTATGTTACCTGATAAAGGAAGTTATAATATGCACCTGGCTCCTGCTCCAGCTTCAACCATTGATGATGAAAGTAGGAGAAGGAAGATGGAGGAAGGAGTCAAAATTCATGTTATTTATTCATGGGAAAGCTATATCTGAGTTGCCAATTATTAATGGTACTAGGTAGTTTCTGAACCTGCCGATTATAATGGGTATAACCATAAAGAAAATTATACTGAAGGCATGGGCAGTTAAAATTACATTATAGATTTGATCATCACCTAATAATGTCCCTGGTTGCCCTAGTACTGCCCAGATCAGCAGGCTCAGTGTGGTTCCTACTATGAAGGCCCAGGCACCAAACAGATGATATAGTGTGCTGATATCATTATGATTTGTGGAGAATAGACAGCGATTAATTAAAATGTGCAGGGTAAAATGGTCGAGTTGGCATTAGACTATAAATCTAAGTTCAGAGGTTTAGTCCTCTTTTTACTGCTAATCCTGAGGTGATGAATCTTATTATTGCAAATTCCAAGGATCAGTTTAGATCCTGCTGGAGCTTCATCAGCCCCTTCTTTCTTTAGGGTGGGAGAAGTGGATTGAAGCTAGTCAATTAGGGTATATAGCTGTTAATTAAAGATTCCTGGGTTTAGGGCCCACCAATCTAGTGAGGGCTTGGCATAACTAAAGTGTCATATTTCCATTCAATTGTTGTGAGATGAAAAAGGGCAGTCTTTATACAGAAGCTAAGTAGTATCTAATATTTACTTAGGTCTTTGAAGTCTCTTGGTCTGTTTAACCTAAACTCCTAGTATAATATGGTGGTTATTGGTGAGAGGGGTAGGAGACAAATAGAAAGGATAATTACAGTGGGCAAAAGTGAAGTTTTCTTTATGTTTTGGAAGTATCCTTTGGTTTTTACATTGCTTTTGCAGGGGAATAGATTTAAGGATGTTGAGTAGATAGCCATATGTAAAAATAAAGGTAGATTATGGCTATAATGGCTATTAGGGTGAGTATAATGATATTCTTATTTTGCACTATTTCTTGGATGATTAGTCATTTGGGGGTGAACCTGGTTTGAGGGGGTGAACCACCAAGGGATAATAAGGTGATTCTTATGGCTGTGGTTATAAGTGGTGAGATGTTTCAGACGTGGCTTAGAGTTGATGTGGTTTTGTTGTACATGAGGAATACCAAAAATATAGAAGCTGTTACAATGGAGTAAATGGTGAAATTTAGTAGTGTAATTGATGGGCTGTAGATTGGAAGAGCTGCAATTCCACCTATGTAGTCAATTGATGAGTATGCTAGTATTTTTCTCAGTTGTGTTTGGCTAAGTACCCCTCATCCTCCTAGTAGAGTACATGTGATGGCTGATGTGCAGATTAATCATTGGTTATTTAGGGAGGGAGAATGAAAAAGAATAGATAATGGTGCAATTTTTGTCATGATAATAGGATAAGTCCTGAAAGTAATGTGAATCCTAGGGAGACTTCTGTTCCTCTGAAGAGGAAGGGTGCTAGGCCTGAGTTTATTGTTACAGATAAGGTTAATATAAATGAAATTACTTGGATTTGAGAGTGTAAAGTGACTCATTGTTATGAATATATTATCATTAGGATAACTTAAAATATTAGGATTATTGATCCAGAAGCCACAGTTGACAAGGTTTTAGTTGCAGCTTCTGTTTATCAGGGGCTGGGGTTAGTTATTATAATTGTAATTATGGCTAATATGCTTATTTCTAGGTCAACTCATATGAGTAGCCTGTGTGAGTTGAGTAGGATCATTAATGTTCCTAGAATAATATAGATTACTGTGGATGTCATAAGGTTAATTAGTACAAGAAGGACATGAACCAACATTTTTAGAGTATGGGCTCACAGCTTATTTAGCTAACCTAACTGTTAGAGTGTTATGTAAAGACTGCAGGGAGAATTTTGAGTTCTTTCGAGTAGGTTTGAGTCCTAAGATTCTAGAAATAATGGGCTTTATAATGCTTTGATTTACTGTATCAAAGCAATTGTGTTACACCGATTTCTAGATTTTTGGGGGTGGGATGCCTGATAACAGGATTGGTAAGCAGATGTGTCATGTGCATTCAGCTGATGTGAGTGGGAGGAAAGTTTTTCATAATAGATGTATAAGCTGATCATAGTAAAATCTTGGTTACAAGGCTTGGATCCATAAGAATAGAATTGTTAGGATAACGATTTTTAGTATGAAGTTTGTTTGGTAATTTGAGGAGAGATGATTGTTGGTGTGGTGTTAAAGAAGATAATAGTTGTGAGCATTTATTATAATCATGTATATGTATTTGCCCATGAAGAACAGGGTAAAAGGACTTGAAGCCTAATCTATGTTAAATCCTGACACTATCTCTGATTCACCTCTGTTAGGTCACATGGGCTCGGTTAGTTTCTGCTAAAGTTGAGATGAATCATAATATTGTTAGGGATCGTGTAGAGAGAAAGAGTCAGGTGTTTTTTGTTTGTTTGTTTGCTTGTTTTGAGTTTTTATTAGGTTTACTAATGACATGGTCTATTTAGGAGTAGGACTAAGAGGGAGATGAGAAGTAAGGGGACTTCCTAGGAAATAGTTTGGTTTACTGGTTGGAGTGCTCCAATTAGTGCATATTTGGAGATTGGTGCTCATAGTGATCATCCCAGGGCATGAGATTGCTAGAGTAAATGAACTCCTAGGTTTATGTTGATTAATGGATATGGCAAGGGGATTGTAATTCATATGGACAGAGTCAGTGTAAGGGCTAGGGCTGGGGCTTTGATAAAAAGGAATACTGAGGAGGTAGATGGTGAAGGGTCTCGCTGATGAGTAATCTTATGAGTGCTGCGATGGTTTGTTAGATTCCATATGGTCTGATGATATTTGGCCCCTTATGTAATGCTATATAATCAAGGATTTTTCATTTTGTCAGGGTGAGAAATGCTATGGCTAGCAGGATATGAATAATTAATAAAAAGAAGTGGATTATGAACTGAATAGTTAAGGAGAGGAATTGTACCTGTGAGTGTAAACTTTAAGTGTTATGCAATTTATCCCTTTTCTCCGGTTGTGGTTGGGATAATTATAAGTTTTTTATGCTATCATTTTTGCTTATCGAGGGATAATTGATTTACTGGCCTCATTTCACTTATACTTTTGTATTGGGAGACATCTTTATTAGGTAGAAACTGACCTGCATTGCTCCAGACTAAACTCAGATCACATAGGACTGTTAATCATTGAACAAATGAACACTTAATAGCAGCTGAACCATTAGGATGCTCTGTTCTAACATGGGGAACATAAATCCCATTGTTGATATGGACTCTCAAATGGGATTCTGCCATATTCCCTAGAGTAACTTGGTCCATTGATCAAAGGTTTTTGGGTCAATCAGTGATAGTGAACTTTGACTTGTAGTGTCTAGGTTAATATCTTTCAGAGGATTTGTTATTCTCCAAGGTCATCCCAACCAAAATTATAAATTTCTGTCTTGTGTTTTATGTCCTTGTGGTCTGAGGGGCGCTGAGAGTAAATTAATAAATGAAAGCTCCATAGGGTCTTGTCCTCTTACTAATTCATCCCTGCCTCTCCAAAGGGAGGTCAATTTCACTGACGGAAATCATGAGACAGTTACATAGCACGTGACACTAAGTCACTGAAACACACATTTGAAATTATTTATTTTTCAGAAGAAAAACCTTAACTTTTGTGTGGTCTCCCCTGTAGGAATCGGAGGTAATGAGGAGAAGGTGTGATGGCTCCTATACAGGCAGAAAGTCAGATACCGACACCTGAGAGATATGCACTGTGACTTTTTTCAACACAGCATTTAATAATAAAAATTCCAACTTTCTTCTGTTTGTTTTGTTTGTGTTTTCTTTAAAGTGGAGCAGAGGAGGGAAGAGAAATAAAATAGAGAGGTATTAAATGCCAATACTAATTTCCCACAATATCCAGGAACCATAGTTCTGGTCGAGACAAATGAAAGCTCAGTGAATTATTTTTTCCTGTTTTCAATAATGTCGGCCTGCTCAAGGGACCCAAATGTGATTTTCATGAGTGAAGATGCAAGGATAAAGAACACATGTATGCAAAACCTCCGCAACAGACAGCGTGTTACCTCAGTAGCAAACATGCCTGAGGTTGTAACTTTGACTTTTTGGTACCAAAAGAAAAAATAAAGGCAAAGAAGAGACAAAGACAGAGTGAGAACATCCTGCATTTTTATTGTATAATTTCTGTTTTTAGACCCACTGTAACATTTATTTATTTTTCATTTTTTATTGTAAAAGAAGCTGAACTGGTAAAAGGATATACATAATACAGAATTTCAAATGATGTTGCTATATCATATTTACAGTTTTCACAGTGCCATAAAGAGTTCATGATGCTTTAACTGTCATAAGTCATGATTACATCACTGTATGCCACTGTGCAGCTGTTCCTACTGTGCAGTTGTGCAAGGCAAAGGCATCACATCTTTGGGTGTTCTTAGATATCCCTCAGTTTTGAAACATTCAGAGTGGTCCCAAACAAACACCCGTAGTGATTTTTGAAAAATTTAGAACTGTCAGAACACCCATCTTCCAGATGGAATTGCCTCTTTCTTCTTTTTTCCTCTACTCTTCACTTTCAGAAGAGGATCAAATGGTGTATTCTGTTCTTGCAAGCAGTAAATGCTAACAGTGAGAGAGCTTTGTTAGAGACTTGTGGAATGATGAGGCATTTTTGCAAACACTCATGTTTTACTCCGTTGGAAGGACTAAAATTTGCTTCCCTCAGGATGAATTCCTTTCGAATGAACAACTTAATACTGCACACCCCATTTTTCCTTTTCTTAAAAGAGTATTCTTTCACAGGCTCACTTTAGTCCTCATTTTGCTCCACAAGTTTGATGACTGGTTTGCTTCCTCAGGGGCAGGCAGGGTCCTGCGCTACCACTTTTAGGATTTGCAGACTAATGCCTAAGTCCACATACCCTTGTCACGAAGCAAGGCAAACTGAGCATAGACATATGTCACAAGATTTTCCTTGGGTCCAGCAGCCAGAGTCCTAGGTCCTTTACTTCTCCCATCCCCTAACTTACTTAGTGACATTGTGTTACACAGATTTCGATTCTCTGCTTGAGCATGAAGTCATAGGTGACAGTAAAACTTTTCCAAGTCTTTTGTCTCTCTGATGTGGAAACAGAAAGGAGATACAACTATACAAAGCACGGTAAAATTTTATTTAGAAAAACAGAAGTGGGAGGGATAAAGAGTCACTCTGAGAATTTGGGAGCCCAGCGCTAGAAATTCCAGTTGTGAATTTATGGAATGGAGGTCATGGTCCTTCCTCCTGGGGAAAGCCCCAGTCCATGGTTTGGTCTGTCTCTTTCTTGGGGATTTGGTAACAGTTTGGGATCAATATTGAAACAATTAGGGTGTAGAATAAACATGGATTAGATTTCTGAGTACTTCTAGGTTTTATTGTCAGAACTCTGCTGAAGTTACTATTCCTTCTGAATTCTAAAAGTCCTATCTACTTTTCCTGACAGGAAAGCAGTCCCATCCATCTCCAGAGACACAATTCAGTGTTTTCTGTTAGCAGAGAGATAGCTCCTCAGAATGCCCTGTCTAGCCGGGAATCTTTGGCAGCAATTGTAGCCAATTCTTTGAGAATTAGATGGGCAGGTGGGATCTTAGCACTGCCTCGGATGCTTGCATGGTGGCCCAAAGAAAGCGCACTGCATTGATTCCAGAGACTGGTAGGCTTCAGCCACCAAGTGAGGGTGTGACACATCCATGGACTTCCACTCCTCAGTCTCCAGGATGGCAGACAGATGATAGCTGAAAAGATCCACTGCCCGAGTTCTCAACAGAGTCCCACTGTGGAGGTCAGCCACAATGACGATATCCAGGACATTCTCCAAGGAGAGGTTGCTGCAGAGGTATTTCTCACACATGAGCTTCAGGCGCTCCAGGCCATAGCTGTCTGCAGCTGCCAGCAGATCAGCTGCCATGCTGCTGAGGTATGGCGCCTTTCCAGTGTAGATGAAGATCATCATTTCCTTAAAAACTTCAGGGTCCATGTCACTGATTTCAACTCGATTGGTTTTGCTCTCCCGTGTTTGATGTTCAAACATGGCACTAAAAACTGGAGAGTGAGCTGCTAAGATGGCTTTGTGAGCCTGTAGTTCCTGGCCACCTACACACAAGCAACAGTCTTTGAACCTGGAATTCTTCCACAGCTCTCCTAGATCCTCTGCAAACAAGCACTCGGGAATCTTCACCATACTCATGGTGTTCTGACTGGAAATGTTGGTGGAATCTTGTGCCACTTTGACCTTGCAGAAGACAGTCAGCTTGTCATGGGGGAGAAGCCCATTGGTTTCCTCCAAAAGAAAATCTGTAAGGATGAATTTTCTGAATCCCCACTGCTTGCCTTGCACAAACCTATGAGTTTGGTGACTGGACAGCCCTTTGCTCTTCTTTCCTTTGGCGCTTATAATGTAAAACTTGAATTTTGCCTGAACTGCCCTCTTTGTGGAGCTGAGCAGTATCAGGTATAGGGACAGGTAATCTTTGCTTTCTTCATCTAGCCCATTTGGGTAGACTCGTGAGCACGATTTCAGTTTATCCTTGGATTCAGATGAAAATGTTGAACTTTGAATGGATTCACCCATTTCTTTTAGGCAAAATCTAAAGTTACTGATGGTCCATAGGTAGGACAATTTAACTATTTTGATGTCTGTGGTGCACTGGCTGTCAGCTTCTGGCCCATTCCACATTTCTCCTGGGGCTGGAGTACTTGCAACCCTTGACATCACCAATATGAAAGTGAAACTTGGTTTCCCCAGTGACAGGACAAAGATTTCTTTCTTCGCCTGTTGCTAGAAATTTCAATCCAGTCAGCAGCTCTGAGACAACCAGGATGGTATACCAATCGTGAAGCAGAAAGCCTAACTGATAGAGCAAAAAAATAATTATTTAGAAATATATTTACCAAGATTTCTAGCATATCAGTCAATTCCAAGGCATTGCTGATCACTGGAAGAAATAGGCAACCTAACCTAAGAAATCGGGTTTCTGCTGGGTGTGGTGGTGTTTGCCTGTAATCCCAGCACTGAGGAAGGGGAGGCAGGAGAGTTGCTAACTCCTTGAGGGCAGTTGAAACTACAAGGCAAGAGCCTGTCTTATGAAAACCAAATTTTTAAAAAGGAATTCTCCTGTTTAATGATGCTAAATATCACAGTGGATTTTGTATCATTTTTAATGATACTGTGAATTGAACCTGAAGCCTTTCCAGTGAGTCATATAACTGCCACTCTTAGTTTTTTTTTAAAACGAGATTCTTATGCACTCAACACACTTTCCAACCAGAGATGAAACTTACAGTCCCCCTGCCGATGCTTCCGCATGCTGGCACTACTAAAGTACACCAGCATATCCTTCCTGGTCAAGAGGTTCTCTATCTGCACTTGCCCTTTGCTTTTAACATTATGAAGGACTCCCAGGCTGTGGCACAAGTATCTAGCATGACCTCCGATGCAATTAGGCCCTCTGAAAATGTATGGTCATTGTAAAACGGGCCTTGTTAATGTCCTTAATTTTTATCTCGATCTTCAACTTGCAACAATATATTCTACTCCACTCAGTTTGTAGTACACAGGTTTAGCTCCCTTGCTGAGAATGAGACAGAAACCTTGACTAGCTCTCTGTTTTCTTCCTACACTGACCATGGGAAGCTGCTATTTGGCTAGCAGATGTCTATTCCTCATCCTTGCTAACACTTGTACCCCCACTGACTGAGAAAATTCCCTTCAGTATCCCCTGGGGTTACCGTGCTCCACTCCAACATGAGTGCAAATAAACCTAGCTGTGTAACTCCCCCAACAAGGCTTTTTGGTTGCTACTGTTGCATTTGAGTAGAAAGAGGGCACCAAGGAATAACTAAAGTCACCAATGGATGGACACGTTTCCCTCATTCTCATAAACAGCGTGCACCATAGCTTTCTAGGAGAATCCCTCATTTGGGCCTTCAGCCTGGCTGACACAGGTGTGTCACCATCCAGTGAAGAACAGCATCCAAAAAATATTGTGCAAATTCAACAACAAGTGTGCCCATGACAAGAGAGGAATGTTGAAATTCAGGATAAGCAAGTGACTAAATAGGTTCTTGGGGACATCATGCCAACCCTAGAGCTCAAGTATCCTATGAATGACTCTAGGGATGGCCAATACATACTCTTTTTGTTTTCTAACAGAAATATCATGAAGGTGTAATAAAATCCAATGGTGCTGGTCTTTCAAAGGCTCAATGAGTGTTATTTAATTTTGCAAATTCAGCTTAAATCCGGAATCCAGTTTCTTCTAGTTCAATATGAACAACCTCAAATATCTCTACCTGCATCTGTCAGTGCTCATGAGAGAAATGGATTTAATGCAAAATAAACAACTCTGCAAAAAATTTACAAGATTGACTTACAGTGAATGCCCTCAAAGTCACCTGTGGGAGAGGAAAAATGACTGGCTGCATGCTGGAGACATAAAGGAACCAGGATTGAAACCCTGGAAACCTGTTGACTCTGGTGTGAGTTCCTTTCAGGAGGCTGAAGTGTCTGTGCTGGAAGCCAGGATACTGAGTCCAAGGTCCTAGCAAGGCAGAACTCCTTGCAAGAAACAGAAGCAACCCTTCCTTCTTGGTGTCTCTTATATATCACTTAAGTGAGGATCCAGCCTAGGGTATGTCTTCCCACCCTATTCTAATCCAATTCAACTGGGTGTGTCTTACTGAAAGTTTTATGTCCAGTTACTTCTCATGCCACCTGTCTTTTCCACATATCTACAAAGAAGTGACTGTTTCAAGGCTTTTGAATTTATTTTTTTCTTGTTCAATCACTAATGCAGTTAGAATTTTGGGGGCAGTGTTTTGCTGTCTAATCCAAGCTAGTTTTGAATTTAGTGATCCTTCTGCATCAGATTTCTGAATGCTAGGATTACACATATCACCACCATGCTTGGATTCTCCCCTTCTGAATTTTTAAGTTAGTGTAATGATTGTAAGTGTGATTACTGGGACAAAATCCTTGCCACTCAACATGAAGGAAAAGTTTATTTCCATCATAGTATTAGGAGGTTTCAAACTAAACATGGCAGGCTTCAAGGCCAAGAAGCATATGGCATATGGCAACACTTCATGGTAGCAGAAAAAAGAAAATTCAACAGGAGAAAACGGATAGAGTAAGAGAGTCAGTCTCATTCCTTCCTTTATATTGTTACAGAATACTCACCCTATGTTGGGTGTAGCACTCAAACCCATATTACAGCAATGGAACACCAATCAAACACAAAACTCAGGAAGCTCACCTCCCTGATTCTATGATGCTCTGGGGTGATACCAAGACACAAAACATAGCAGTGCCATACCAGGGTTATCCTCCTGCTCAGAACATGATTTGGAAATAGTGCAAAGAGACTGTTTCTTTGCAGTTGTCTCAATAATCTTATGACTATTGAGACCTTTACTAATCCAGATCCACAGAATGGATGTAAGTACTGGAATTAGGCCTGAAACCAACAAGTTGCCATGGCAGTGTGAATGCAAGATCTCAGAACTCAGCAGAGGAAGGGATTGACTTATGCAGCCTCTGCTTTTTTCTTTGTGGTACATTTCCCTGGTAGCACACTTTTAGTACAGCTAATGTGGGGCATAATTTAAAGTGTTTTTCTGCTTCCAACACTGAACAGCTACCCTCAGATACTGTGCCACCCTTTGTAACTACTGACTATTTTTCTAATAAGTTTAAGAATTCCACACCTGTAGGAAGAATTTTATGATGTTATGGATTCCCATAAACCTGCTTTCCTTGAAAGCTGACTTCTGCACTGACACTGATAAGGGTCACAATTCTTACTGTGAAGAGTGCTCTATGATGTTCTTGAATTTGTCTTCCTTGAAGGCTAAGCTTTTAAACGCTCACTGAATAAATACGGGCCTTTCTCTCAACTCTAAACTCACTGACAGATTTGTGGCACCTCCCTGTAAATATGTATAAAAGAGGGAGACTTTCTTTTGTTCAGCATTCATATATTGTGGACAAAAGGCAGATGAGTCAAATGTCCACCTAATAAATTTGTCATGCTTTCTCACTGATCCCTCTAATATTCTGAAGTTTGAAACACAGCCGCCTATGTATCCTGGTTCACAATGTTTTATGTGGATGAAATTAATGTCTGATCATTAATGAGTGCTTTGTAAATGTTAGTGATTATTTTCATCATTGCACTCTCATCATTATCTTTTATCATCATTCAAGTTTTAAAGATTGGAAGGGAAGCCCAAGTAGCTTTCTTCAAATTAGTCTAAGCATAAGCTACATTCAGGCAATGGTCTTGGAGTTCTTGATCAGGAGCCTTTAACAAGGGGGAAAATATTTACATATACGTACTGTATTAGTGTTGCTATATTGCAAATGAACTCAAATTTAGGCCAGTTCTTCTATTATCAATCAATTAGCTTGCCATTTAAATATTTCATGAGTTTAGAGTCCACCAGCTAAATTAGCACATTATCAAAGAGTGCTTTCATTAAATTCTAAATCTTCTTGCCATGACCCAACCTGGTTCCTAATATTGTTGGGGTTATGTACTGCGAGTAGGTGAGAAAAATAAAAATGTGACAAAGCTGGGGTCAAGTGGAGTCCTTATCATCCTCATGGGAGGAAAGGTAATGCTTAACCAATGCAGCATATTTACTTACACCCTCCAAAGAAGAATGTGAATTTTAACTCCACTGCCTATCAACTTGTTTGTCTGGTAGGCCTGGACCCTTTTCCTTCTTGGTGCTAAAATAAGCTTGCTTTGTTTACATAGATTGTTTTAGCCTCTCTGGTTTTTTGGGGGGTTTTGGGGGGTCTGGGCTTGTTTTACCCTACCCATTTGATCAATCTCCAGCTTCAGTGACTCCCAAAGTCTTGATAATTTCTAGATTTTCTTGTATTGGTTTTGATTTTTTTTGTTACTTTTGATTTGTTTGGTTTTATTTGGTTTGGTTTGGTTTGTGTTACCTAGAAAAGTAGCCATTTTTTAAATTAATTTTTATTTGAGAGCGAGTCTTGGGAGGTTATCAAGGCTGGCCTTCAGATTTAGGATCTTCTAGTCTCAATAACTACAATTACAGGTTTGTGCCATCCAACCATGAACAGTGATTATCACATGGAGAATAATAGAGACTCTGGGGAATCGGATTTTTTTGAAATATTAGGCCTCAATGAATGGTTTTCATATGAAAGGAAATGAAGAAAAAATCATTCAATAAAGAAAATGTAAATTATGTTTATGCCTCAGAGTACAAGTATGTCAGGAAGAATGATAATCTTGACTCATTTGTAGAACAATGGATGCACATGGAGATCAAATCTAAGTGACAGAAGTTGGACACTACAGGTTAAAGGTCACATTGTTTCTATTTGTTGGAGATGGAGCCAGTGTAAATAAGGAATGTAATAGAGGCTAGATATTGAAAATTAGGAAGAATACATTGAAATATTGAGGGGCAGGAAGGAAGAAGAGGGAGAAAGGAAAAGAAACAATGGAAGTATAAAATGGCAACAAACTACTATAAATTAAGAGACGAAGAATGGGTAAAGGGAGGAGAGAGGAACATGGGCATAAGCATAATTATGATTTCTTATGCACTGCTGCAAATTCTCTATGTTAAACATGAACCAAATGCAAGAAAAACATGCAGTGCAAGAAAATAAATTTTAGAAAAAAAGAATGCAAAAGAAAAAGAAATAATAAAAAGTTCCAATACATCTCAGGAGTACTGTCTGAAAAAAAATGAGTTGGGACTCTAGGCCTCCTCCATGGCATTCCTGATGGGAGGGCTCAGTGGAAGACAGTGAGTTTGTACCCTGCACCGCCCACCCCAAGGCAAATGTGAGAATAACAGGCGAAACTGCACAAGCGTTGCTTCTTCGGAATCCCAAGAAAGAGCAGAAGGAATTGAGTAGTCTGAACCCTTTGAACACACAATTCTGGTGGCCAAACCTCCTGAATCTGGTCTTTAATGTCAGGATTTCTATCAAAATTCTGGTCTCGTGTGTTCTGAGCAGAATATCACATTGAAAACAGCATAATGTGATGTAGCTCTACACATTAGGGGACAACTGCAAGCCATTCTCAAAGCCTCTTAAAATACATGAACAGGTAGTCACAGCATTGACCCCATTCCTCTGTTGCCAAATTCTCTGGTGGTTACTGTTCTCTCATTGCTGAAACAAAATAGCTGACCTTCTAAATTTGAGATGAAGATTAATACAGCTTACTGTCTTTGGAGTTTTCAGTCTATAATCTGTAGTCACCAAGTCAGAGTGACACATGATAGGTGGCATCAGATCTCAGCAGCAGAAAGGAGCAAAAGGAACAATAGCAAAAGAGAGGATGACAGAGACTGTTTCTGTGACTTATATTTTAGGTCGGCCACACTCACTTGGGTAGAGCACTCACACCTCAAACCCCAACTTTGGACCATGAGTCATTCAGGCACACTAGAAGCCCACCTCCATGATTGTATGTGGCTTTGGGGGACCTCCAGACTCAAACCACGACACACATTCCACACTCAAACCACAGAGACAACCATTAGTGAAGTAATCTCTGATAGTGTTCTCCGCCTACACCATGTGTGCTGCCATATTAATGTTGGCAGGCAAAATATGACAGATTTGTTTCTTTACACAGACCTGATATATTTGCATACATATATATATGCTAATATATATATATACATATACATATATGCACATATATGCATGTATATATATATATATATATATTCAAATTTGTATATATTTTGGTACCAAGGTGTGAACTCATGACCTCACACTTGCCAGGCAAGCGTGTGCAGCACTAAGTAAAATCAGCAGTCCTATTATTTTATAATTTTAATTTCAAAAAAACATAAGCTTTAGCTACCATATCAGTACAATACCGAAATTAAATATTTTCTGCCCT